>JAVRXN010000007.1:25473698-25641198 GCA_033556935.1 Timema podura | reverse complement strand
CATTTTAATTTTTTAAATAACTGATAAAACTTTATGTTTAGTAGATACAAACTTTTTTTAATATGTGATCAATAATAAATAAAACAAGTCATCATCCACCATTGAAACTGGAAAAAAGTAATCAAGGAAAATTGAAAAATGTTGCCTGGAAAACCTGAAAAGTCAGGGAATTTTGTAAAATATGTTTTGTAGCCACCCTGATGAAAGAACAGCAAAAATGCGTGCACAGGAATGTTTATCTAGTTATGTAACCCTCGGTATTTGTGGTCCATTCTCATAGCGTGGGAAGCTGGCGAACATTTCCTACCGTGCGGAAACATTTGGACAAGTCTCGCTCGATACGCGTGCATCATCGTTTATAGTCTGAATCCGATAGGAAGGAACTTTTTGACGGTTACAAAAGTTAATAGAACTATTTTCAAATATGTATATGTCAAGTAATGTAATCTACTGCTCTCACTAGCTGACAAATATTTATTTAAGCTTTTTGGTATACGTTCTTCTTCTCTCGATGTTGTAAAAGTGTAGGGCCTATATTATTTCATTCATTCTTTAGGTGGAATGTGATTCTCTAATTTTACCATAATGTTTCTGCAAAAATTCGTTTCACAAATCCTACAAGAATTAAGAAAATTCTCCATTTTAAGATAAAAGAAAGGGAAAGTCTGTGCGGTGCACCGTACCTTGTATTTGAATGGAGGGGGTGAGACGTACTGTTGGTTCACAAAACTACTATTCTGTGTTTACCGCAAAATAAATGTAAGGATTTTCTAAAATTTCTTTCCTGTCTGAATCTACTTTAATAGAAGCTATGTGATTGGGTGAGCGGATAGTAGATAGTTATTTTATTATTTTGGTAAACTTTTGTTTCAAAACAAATTAATAAAATCACATAATATGATACGTTACGTAACATTGCTCAACATCGCACCGGGGGAATGTGGACAGAAGACAGCAGTCTCGCCTTGTTTAATTTTCTGGTGATAGGGAGGTTGGTGTTCGACACCCGGTAAGGGCCGTCCTTAGATTACGTAAGGCTTTTTTTTCATGATTTTCGACCCCCTCCCCCTCTCCCATCACCAAAGGGATCGTAAGATTATCCGTCCCCTCCCCTTATCAATTTGGTGATTTATTTTTACAATTTAGTAAATTAGATTATTTTAATCGTTTAATTATTTCTAGCCATAAGGTTTGGTAATAAAATGAGTGATATGAAATTTTAAAACACCTTAATTGCAGTAAGGAAATGAAATACAAGTGAAATTTTATTAAATTTTATAATTATTATAGTTATTTTCTGACAACAAAAATTAGATTTTGTCTCACCATAAATATTGATTTAAAAAAACCTTACGTAAGATGGTTTCTCAATCCCCTGCCCTCTCCACACATTCGTAAGGAACCGTAAGAAAATACTGAAACCCCCTACCTTCCCAATCATACCTGTACATAATCTAAGAACGGCCTCAGCCATAGGTGTATTGGTAGTGTCATTTATATATAATCAAAAGTGACAGCTGCCGATCACATGACTTGACATATGAATACTTGAAAGTATATCTAGTAACTAGCAGTTATATAATAAGGTTCTTCTTATGAAAATCGGACTGTTGTTTGTGATTCTAGGTCCTTCTAACGGCCCAGTTGTCCCAATAACGCCTCTGGTTCCATCCGGCAAACAAGCAACAGGTAACCTAATAGTCCTTACATACATAGCTAACGTGTCTTAACTACTCTAATGAATGTTATTAACAGGGCATGGCATGTCAGATTTTTTTTAGTCATTACATAAAATGCTCATAAGTACATAAACTCTGGGTTTTTTTCTTTTAGCACCGCGTCTTACTACCCGTTCGGGTTATACATTCATGTACTAATTATGCTAATGGTTTTAGGAAGGTTATATTTATAGGAAGTGTACCCGAATTTGCGTGGAGAAAGAGTGGAAAACTATTTTGGCAAAACCATCCTCAATACACCCGCCCAAGATTAGAACCTCGACCTCCCAGTAATCGGCAGTCTAGTCTACTGCGAGAGTAGTGCGTTAGACCACGCGGCCACCAAAGTGGGTAGGGTGACTATTTCTTCTGAAGCAGGTATTTGTAAATCACTGTTATGCTGAGAAGAATGCAAGAGTTTAGTTGTTTAAGGCTTTTCATTCCATATTATGTTATAGTTTACATTTTGTAAAGTGTATGTTTAATTTAGTCTATTGATTTTTTGTTGATAATTTTAGGTCATTTTTTGAAAATTTGAAATTATTTAATATAATTTCTAGGTTATTTTATTTTATCATCTTTAGCTCATCAAAATCTGGGCTATGATTATTTATCTGACCCGCCTCGGTGGCGTAGTTGGCTAACGTGCCAGTCGTGTTGAGTTAGACCACCAAGGACGGGGAGATCGAGGTTCTAATCTCGGTCGGGTGAGCTGGGACTTTTTCCAAAATGGTTTTCCACTCTCCCTCCACGCAAATGTGGGTTCGCTTCCTCTAAATTCAACCTCCCAATTCTTAATCCATTAGTGTAATTAGTATTTAAGCGTATAACCGAACGGGTAGTAAGACGTGGTGCTAAATAATAATAATCCATAATGATCCATAAGAAATAACACACATTCATTTTGGAGACGTTGGCTTGAATATAGTTTTGGTGCAAAATGAAACAAATTATTATCTATTCAACGTTCACTACAAATGTGCTTCTAAGTCCTTACAGCCCCTAATGGTGATAAGCTTATCCAATATTAATACCCGCTTCAATGGTCTCATGGTCTAAGGCGTCACTCTCGCAATAGACTAGACTGCCGATGAAGGGCAGATTGGGGTTAGAATTCCGGTCGAGTATGCAGAGGTATTCCACTCTTCCTGTCTGCAAATGTGGGTACACTTGATCTAAAATTCAACCTTCCTCATCCCTAACGAATTAGCGTAATTACTTTAATGCATATAACCCGAACGGGTAGTAAGACAGGGGCGGATCCAGATCATTTTCATAGGGGGTTATAATTATTATTAACATAGTTCTTTACAATGTTAGATTTATGTTTAAAGCCATTTAATAGTTTCTCGTTCATATTTTTTTTTATGTTTTAAACCGCGGTCATCCTCCCCAATTTTTAAAATCAAATAATCTTTATAAACTATTAGGATTGGCCATTCTTCAACAATTTTTTGAAAAATGGTTCACTCTAGAAGCTATGAGTAGTCTTCGTCTTGATTTTTTTTAATTGAATTATTTTTTAAGCCTTTAAATGTTCTCACCTAGAATTTTTTGAAATTTGGGTGCCCCTCGAAGCTATTTAGAGTGATCCGCACATTAATGTTTTACAATAATTAGATACCTCTAGAGGATAATCTTTGAAGTGGTTTTCCACCGACCAAATTTTGAAAATTGAATTATATAAGAAACTAAACTATTTGCGGGTGGTCCTCACCTGAAAATTCTTCAAAATGACATGAAACTAAAAGCTATTTGGAGTTGTCCACCCTTAGATATTTTTGAAATTTGGATGACCTTGGAAGCTATTTAAAGCTTTCCTCCCCTGACTTTTATTCCAGCAAGGGGCAAATAATTTCCGGGGGCAGAGTCCCCCCACAGTTCCGCGCTCCTGCTGTCCACACATACTCTATATCGGTATTCGTGGATGAACTGCTCTCAGGAGATTATTAGTCTTCTTTGATGTGTGGTAGTTTACCGTCTCAATGCGGAACAATGTTTGTTACTCGCTATTCACGACGAATATTCGTACACGAAAACTAATATTTTTTCCACAATTGCGTGAGTCATATCAAACATTGGTTAAATAACTCACTTGTGGCCCCTGCTTAATAGGTGTCTGCGCGAAAAAAGGTTTTAAAAAAAACTCTATAACTTATCTGTATTGTATTTTATTTCTAAAATTTGAACTTTCATTTCGTTTTTTGTATTAATTTTCTAACTTTCCCGGTGGGGGGGGGGGGGGGGGAGTGTCGTGTCAACTGACCCTTTGGAAACCCCCCTCCCCCCTAAATCCGCGCCTCTAGTAAGACGGAGTGTTATAAGAACAACCATACAGATTCAAGGATTATAAGGACACAGAGTAAATAGCCGAGGCTTAACTCCATTATTTATTGATGAGCCCCTTGAATTATGTTCAGGAAAGTTGAAAGCCATAAGACAGCCTGTCAGAAAGAAACCAATACGTGTGTCGTGTGTGTGTATGTGTGTGTGTGTCTATACTTCACAAACTCTAGGTACGACATATTAAATAACAAGCTGAATGGGTACCTCATTGTTGTATTATATTAAGTAATTTCACGGGGTCGGTCGGTAACATGATTTGCCCCCCACCTCCTTACTCGATGATGTCTTTTCCTGCTTTCCATAACGTTCCATTTGTAGAGTGTGACCACACCTTTCTGTTACCCTCTGGTGAACATTGCTATCAGATCTCTGTCCCCTCGCTCCCCCCCTACCACCACCCACAGCTCTTGGTTGTGTTGTTGCAGGGGGATTTAATGGTTTGTTATTACATTGGGTCTTCACTCATATACAGGATGGCATTTTAAAACTGGTTATTTTTGAGAATAAAGTGTTAAAAACTGTTACTCAGAATTCTATGGGATATATTATCTTTCTATATCTCCCTCTCTTCTCTCTTTTTCTCTCAATATATATCATTATCTTTAACATGTAATTAAAAATACATGTTAATTTATACTAGAGTAGGATTTTGGTAGGAAGAAATATTTAGAAAATACCAACTTTTTTTATTGTGGTCAACATTGATAACATTGATGATATTTTTATAGTTGTCGACCTCGGTGTGGTCTTTGGGTAAAGTGCTCACCTCAGGACTCGATGTTAGTGGGTTCAAACCCACCCGAGGTCGAAGGATTTTTATAGATTGATCAAAATCCGTCGCAAAATTTCCTTCGGAGTGGAAGTAAAGCCATGTCTACTGTGGCGTGTAAATGAACCCTGAAAATTGGTAAGCCCTTTAACGCTCGCTCATGGATATTCAGTGCGAAAGACAGCAGAGAACCACCACACTTCTTGAACTCCCTTAGTGAATGGAATATCTACCAGATGGTGCGGTTAGAACTAACCAGCCGAAGGGATGAGTGCATGACCAGATCCGGATGAAGTGAAATCACATCAACCCAACCTTAGAGTTGTTGGATTTAAGAAGATGATTTTATAGTTATTGATAATACCTTTCAAAAGTGACCGCTGCAGATCACATGACTTTATGTATGAATACATGAACATATATATCTAATAACTTTTCTAGCTGTCAGGTAAGGTTCTTAATAGGAACAATTCTATGGTATGTCTAAAATTGTGTGTGACAAGTATTGTAAAACTACTAGAAAATTCTCAAAAAGTTCATTAAACCCCTATAATTGAAAACTTTTCTTTTAGTGACAAAGTATGTTATTGTGGCTTATCTCTGTACTTACCTTTCATATTATTATATAAAAACTTTAAAATTGTCTTAAATATTATTTTCCTTAAGTATAAGCCAAACTTATTTTTTCATTCTTAATTTTTAATTATTTTTTTTCTGCTGCTCATGGTGAAGTGACCAAATAAACAAATATCATACATTATAATATTTGGTGTTCGAAATTAACATACATGTTCATTTACTATTCTATACAGTATTTAGATCTACACATAATTCAAGTATATATATCATTGAATTAAATTGTCAAGTACATCATTTTGAATAACTGCACTATCTGATTGAATACTATTTCCACATTTCCACATGGAGGGGAAGATTAGAGGAGGAGCTACAACTCTCCCCTCCTCCCCACTAGTTCCTCTCTTCACACACACACACACACACACACACCTGATATCTAGACTTTTTTTAGTACTGCGTTTTACTACCCATTCTGGTTTTATGCTTATGTACTAATTACGCTAATGGGCTAGGAATGAAGGAGGTTGAATTTATAGGAAGTGTGCCAGCAGCTGTGTGGGAGGAGAGAGTGGGAAAACATTTAGGAAATACCACTCTCAATACACCCAATGGGGATACAACCATGATAGCCTTATCATTGGCAGTCTGGTCTATTGCAAGGGTAGCACCTTAGATGATGCGGCCACTGAAGTGGGTCTAGATTTATTAATATATCAATAATGAGGGTATAGATTATCATTTTGTAATAATTAGACGCTAGTTGTCAGTGCCTTTGTCAAATCTTGCGATATGCTGCTATTTATTTCTCTCACTACCTTGTTTCAGGGGAGTGTAGCGGCTCTGAAGCAGAGAAGACCCAACTGCCTTCCACAGCCCGCTGGGAGCCCACAAGAGCAGAGCTCCACCACGACGTGAGGGTGTTGAGCCAGCCCCTGACCCGAAAGACTGCGGTCCTTTCTCCTACCTCTACCTGTGTGGGCTATCCAGGCTTTTGTGACATGAGGAACCTCAAATGGATGCCCCCCTGGGAAAAGGGGGGCAAGATAAAGAAGTCGAGACCATCGTCCAAACTTTCACCACCACGAGGAGTTGATAAAAAACTGGCTGTCAAGACAATGAGATTAAATACACAGGAGGATAGTGAGTGCAAACCAAAATTTGACATGTATCAAATTTTTAAAGATAAACTAATAAAACTAGAAAAAAAAACTCATTGGGGTCAGCCAGCAATTGATCCATATAGACCGAATTACCGCTGTCTGTTGGCAAATATAGTGCCAACTTATGCAGGTAGAAGGTGTCATGTGGTCAGCACAACAAACGTTCTGGCCGTTAATCTCAATTTACTAAGCCAGAGCCGCTACTAATTTTTTTAATTTTGGTTGCTCATCATTTGTCCTCACAAGGCTTAGTTTACCCCGTTCCAAACCCAATGCTTCAAAGAAAATTTGAAAGTCCTGGGGATAGAATCCAATACCCCTGGATTTCTAGCCAGGAACTTTGATCATCAGACCACAGAGTGGGTTAGTAAAACTATATAATTGAAAAATGAAACCTGGACACTGTAATCAAACCCGGAACATTTAGCTCAGTACGCTAATGCTCCATTACCGAGCTATCCCTGATTTTACCTACGCTAAAGGTCATTCATCAATCATAGTTTAAGTCAGAGTATGTAGTGAATGTATGATTTGTCGGCTACCTATAGCTCTTTGAAACACACCTGACAAATTCATACATCCATCACAGACTCTCCCTTAAACATTGAGTGGGGATTTACCCTGAGCACGGGACAAATCCTCTAAATAGCTCAATGTTGGACCATTGGTACACTAAGTTAGAGATTCCTGGTTTGATTCCTGTGTTAAAGTGTAATTTTTCTACCAAATGTAGTTTGATTGAAGATCTACCCCTGTGCATGGCTGTAAGTATCTGTTCCAACAGTAATTTCCATCAATATAAACTATTAAATTAACATTTCTCATAGGTTTTTATAAAAGTATCTAAAACCCATTTAGTTGCACTGGTTTCTTTAATGTCATAATTAATTTAGTGTTCATTAATTGTAATCAGTTTACCTCAGTGGTCTTGCGGTAAAATGCTCGTCTCAGGACCTCATGTTTGTAGGTTCAAACCCAGCCGAGGTCAACGGATTTTTCTTGAGCGATAAAAATCTATAGCACAACTTCCTTTAGAAGGGAAGTAAAGTTGTCAGCCCCATGTTAACTGTGGCACGTAAAAGAATCCTGGAAGGTATAGGAAAATACTTTCCGGCAAAATTGGTAAGCCCTTTCGCGCTCGCTCACAGAAATTTAGAGTGTAAGGTAACGAGGAACCACCACACATCCTGAACTCCCCTAGTACATGGGATTTTTACCAGATGGTGCAGGCAGCACTAAGCAGCCAAAGAGCTGAGTGCATCCCCAGCCCAGATGGATAGAAATCACCTCAAACCATCCTCCAGGTTGTTGATTAAGAAAGAGAAGAAGAATTGTAATCTATAGTGGAATTGTGTTTGTTTGGCTTAGAACTCCAAGACTCCAAGACCAAATTGGATTATAACATTTCTGTTCTACCAGGAACATTTATTAAAATATAAGATATGAGAAGTATGGTTGGCCAAACATAATAATTTAAAAATTTAGCTTTGAAAGTTTTAGACTGAAAATAATTAAATTTGATGTATTCACTATGCTCCAAAAATAAATTACCAATCATCTCTGGACTTATTTTTAAGCTCTTTCTTTGTATTATTTCATACACACAAAAACAGCTCATTTGGTCCTTAATTCATAGAGGGAAGTCCCCCTTTAAATATTAACTTTCCTAGTTTTAATGTAATCATTATATTTTCTTAAAGATTGCAAAATATGATTTGTTGAGGGGGGGCAAATTACACAAATTTTTATAAATATAAAGACTACTTCCTAAAAAATAACCAAATTAGCAAGTGTTGGGATGGATGTTTCAATATTTCAGACTGGATCAGCATCTTGGTCTAGTGGTCAGCATTCCCAGCTACTAATTTATAAGTCCTGGGTTTTATTCCCAGTAGTACCATATGTATTTTTCCCAAAAGTAGAATTTTTTCCCTGATCAGCATAGTCTGGTTTATTAGGCTTAAGCTGGGCTTGAGACTTTGACTGTTATTACATAATCATTATCATCACTTCATCTTATCAGGGAAATCTAACCACACCCTACATGGATCGCCAACTTCAGAAATTGGCTACATATCAGCCAACACCATTAGAAGGCCAGAAATGTCAAGCCGAGAAACCCTGGTGGCATTGGGGGGGAGTGGGGGGAAATCAGACTAATAGACTTAGACACGTGATCATATATGATGGACAGGGAGATTGTGGTTCAATCCTGGTCGGGTGTATTGTGGTTTCCCACATTTTGTCTCACGCAAATGCAGGTACACTTTTTCTAAATTAGACCTTCCTCATACTTGGCCCATTAGTATAATTAGTACATAAGTATGTAACCCCAACGGGTGATAAGACGCAGGAATGAAAAAAAGCTGTTTTTTTGAATTTGTTTAATTTATTCAATCGTTTATGAGAATCAACAAAACATCATATACTCTAAATATGGCCATTTCTGTTGTATTTTCATGCATTTCCACAATCTGATAACTACTTTAAAAATTCCCTTAAGCAGTGTTAGATGTGGCTCTTCTTCAAGAGGCTGGGTTTTGATTCTTGACTGGGTGTAGCGATGGTCATTTTTCTACTTTGAGTTCTGCCATCGATACTCCACATGGTTTCTCATTCATATTACTAATTTAATCTACTACTAAATTTTACTAATAAATTTACTACTTACTTACTCTATGGCCTTAGGAATTTGAAAGTTCATTGCTGCATTTACAAAAGTACGCCACCTATACCTATCTTTAGCTAGCTCTATCTATTCCATCTCATTGCACCCTATCTCTTTCAGGTCCATCTGCGGCTAGGTATTCCTAATGATCTCTTTTTATTAGGTTTGCCAGTCAATACTCTGAACAAGTTTTTATAATTTCCCATTCACGCTGCATGTCCTGCCCACCATAATCCATGGGACTTGACTATCCTAACAATGTCTTGTGATGAATACAAGATATGTAACCTCCTCTACTCCCCAAAGTCTCATCCCTTTTTGGACAAAATATCTTTCTAAGCATCTTGTTTTCGAAAATACTAAATTGGTTTTTGTCATGTAAAGTAAGAGACCACATTTCACATCCATAGAGAAAAACCGATGAAGCTATTGTTTTGTATATTCTGAGTTTTACATTCCTAAACAATAGGCGTGACATTTTCCTGATTTCAAATCTAATATCATTATTGCTAGTTGAAATTTTTCCTAAACATTTAAACTCATTAACCCGGTCAAATGATGTTCGCAGTAATTTCTAAATTATCGTCCTCAATTTGTGTTCTCTATGTGATCATATTCTTTTATTTTCAGTGTTCACTTCTAAACCTATTTTCTTACTACTGCCCAACAAAGCTACTAAATTACTAATTTAATGTACTACATTATGTCTAATGGAATTTTTAAAAACATTTTTAATGTAATATTTTTTTAGCATCCAAGTTGAAAAAAGAGTTTGAAGACTTGAAGAAGGAGCTGAGGAAAGGCGTTGAAAAGTGTAAAAAGATTGATGAAGAAACCAATGCACTTGAAAAGGCAGAAGCGAAACGAAAAAAGCCCAGACCACCTGCAAGAGACGAGTTGTTAAGGGGGAGCAAGGCTCCTTTAAGCAGTGATAACAAGGATGAGGACAAAAATAAGGGTAATTTAAAATTAATCTATCTAGATAATTTAATAAAGCCCCCCACACCGCCTTGTGTTGTTTGATCTTGGTATGTTTGCTAGTAGCTTATTGATCTAGTATTTTGTGAAATATATCTTTGAAGTCGTTGTTTTATCTATAGTTGGAGACATATTGTAATGTATTACACCAGTGTGATCTCCACTACTAGGGAAACATTGAGAAAGATACCAACAGTGGGGAAATGGAGTATAAAACTGGCCGTAAAAGAGCTGGAAGGACTTGATGAGGGATAGCTCAGTTGTAAGAGCATTGGCATACCAAGCCAAAGGTCCTGGGTTTGATTCCCATGTCCAGGTGTCATTTTTTTTTTTTTTTTCAATATAAAGAATATGATATTTAAATGTGGCTATAACCATGACAAACTTATATCCATTACTGTTTCCAGCCTGTAGCCCGGGTCAATTTTTTATTCAAGCCATATATTTTCCACTACCGGCTTGCTAGGCCTGTCATAGCTTCATATGGCTTATATAATTTAAGGCTTGAACAGACACAAAATGCAGTCCCTGGCCGTTAATGTATCAATTGAAAGGGTAAACCCATATTTTCATCAATGATAAATTTTTCGGTCATGCCGGGAATCGAACCTGGGGCCCTTAGCTCTGTAGGCAGACAAGCTACCGACTGAGCTAAGGTGTCAGGTCTATAAACATATCTAACAATTTATAATAACTTGGCTATTTAACACATCATTAATTTTTGATGTTCACTATTTAATGTGATCAATGATAAAAAAAAATTATTGTTAGTATGGTGTTATAGTTACACATTTATATCAGATAAAGGTTTTAAGTTAAAGTTTATTAAACTGATGACAATGCAATACATGTTTTATCTATTTTATTTAAGGATGGGAATCCTCGAACCCTCAAGAATATTCAAAATTCCAAAATAAATGTAAAAACTTTTTTTTTAAATATTGAATTATAATTTTGTTTAGAGCTCTAATACTCCTTATTGGATACTTATAAGGTAAACTTGACACTCAAGAGCCCAGACCATTTGACTTAATTTATGAATAAATAATAGTGAATGCATTACCGTATAAGAATAAAAAATAACATTTAGTTACCATAGGGACTAATCCAATTTTTTTTTATTACTCTAATATATTTGTATTTCCTCTTATGTTTTTAATTTTTTCTTAGGATCAGATTAGGATTCAAATTTGAAATTTGAGGTTCATAGGTACATTATTTGAATAATCTAATTCAAGAATCAGATTTAAAACAGCAGATTTGGCCCCCAAAGTCTAATTTTATTTTTTTAACTGTTTTTGTTGATAAATGTGAGTTCAGTTTATTACCTGTGATAAAAAATAAAATATTATCCTGTATTATATTCTCCAGGCTTTTTAGGATAAATAATGGTAGGTTTATATGCGATGAAAAAATAAAAAATTTAAACTTACTATAATGAAGATGTTTATGTGAAACTAACATAATACTGTAGTGTTATAAATAAGGTTATGTTTATGAGATTACATTAAAGACTAAAATTTCCTAACTTTTGTTTATAAACTAGTTATGGTAGAATTGAGAATCTTCAAAACCAATAGCAGTAGGTCCAATAAAGTTGCATTTGCATATTGTTGATTTATTCTGAGGTCTCACTGTGTTTACAGATTTGAATTTCTAACAAATTCATTAAATAATAAGAGATTCATTTTTAATTTATTGATTTTTTTTAAACTTAAATAATTTACCAAGCAGCATTGCATTCTACATAATTTAAAATAAATGCATGCAACTAAAATATGAATACAAAATTGTTTGTCTGACCACAGTATATTGGTTGCTTTTATTTTATCTAAACTTAATCCAAAACATTCTTTTTTTAGGGGAAAGAGGTGAAGTACAGTCCTTAAGTTTATCAAAGAATATAATATACATTTATAATAGCCTTTATATTATATTATAAATAAGGTTTTATTTTATCATTTTGTTGTTTATTTATATATGTATCTATTTGATAAAATGTTTTTTAGATGCTAAAAGTGGTGAAGATATGATATCTGACATAACTGAAGTTCCAGACAAAATAGATGCTGCAATTTTCAACTCTAAGAACATTGGAATGATTTCTAGTGAAAGTAAACACACTTGATCAATTAGATAAACATATTTTTTTAATCATCTAATAACTTTTTACTTTTGTTATCCTTTAGCAAAACTTTAATCTTATTTATAATAAAATTTATTTTGAAAATGACTTGTACCCTTAGAATTTTTTTTATCTACACTAGAAACATGTATATCCAATCACGAATATCTGAAAACACCCATTCAACCGAAAGTTGTCTTAATACAGTACAGTAGCACTACAGTTGCTGTTTAAGGTAGAAATTGAAACATACCCCTATTTGAAAATGGTGCGCGTCAACTTTACATATTTATAGGAGACAGTTGACTGCTACTACATCCCTCACAGTGAAAAACTTCCAAAATTACAGTTTGTCCGGAATTTCAATCATCCATATTGGGCCTTGGTCCCATCAAATTTTGATTATGAGTTTCTAGTGTTTTTTATTCAAACATAATCTTTCAAAACATAATGTATTAATAATGTCATAAATTGAAATCATAGTCATTTTTTAAGTTTCTTTATGAAGGGGCTTTTCTTATTAGGACTGTGTTATTAGTTTTTTGAAAATTACATATTAGGATTTTATGTTTTATAAATAAGCTTATGTTGTCTAATTATTATTTTAGCTGATGATGCAGATTGTCTGGAACAATCTGAAATAAGAAGAAAACGTAAGGCGACTATAGAGAAAGCTAAGGATTTGAAAAAACAATCACATTTAAAAGGTATATTTATAAATGAAAATACTAGTTTTATTAATTCCTAAAACATTAAGTGGGTTTCTTAAAACATTAGGAATATTGTTTACTTTTTTTATTTATTTAATGGACTAAGGTTTTTATTATATTTTTTGGATGATCTTGATGGCATATTTTAAAAGTTATTAATAAACAAAATTAAATATTACTTTTAAATCAAATATTAAATAACCTATTATAATGAAGATTATTATCATTTCTTTCTTGTTCACTACCTAAATAAACTATTTAAAATGAGGAGTTAAAACTTTACCACTTAAAGATCCCTCCCAAACTACTAACATTGTAATGTAAAACCTTTTTAAAATAGTTCACACAGCCAATTTTTATACGGGGTAGTTACTTCTCGATAGAGAAACTGTAATGTATAATAATGTATAACATATCATCACCATACATATGTGTTTGTTGTTTTAAGGTGAATCATCTGCAAAGAAGAAAAACTATGATCAAAATGCCGCAAGAGAATACATGAATAAACAGAAAGAGTTACGTAAGGAACAAAGGAAAAAGGAACTGCTTGAGAAGGCACAAGCAAAGGAAATGACAAAGCAGAAACTTAAATCTTTACAGGAGAAAAGACTTCAGTTGGTCATGGCCAAGCCAAAACAGGGCAACAAGGTATTACTGATTATCAGGGAGGCTGACAGAAATTCTAGAAGAGCCTGGTTTTATCCAAAAGACTTACCTAAAGTACTTAATTACTTTTGTATCAGTTCATCCCAATAGTCGGATAGTAAGGCCCTTGATGGTTCTGAATATTTAGTGTTAGTCGTGTTGTTTGACTGGAATTTGTTACATAAAAATTTGGATTTCTGTTTCAAAAGTCGATAAATGAAATATTTTTGGTTAAAAATGGTAAAAAGTTAACTCAAATTTAAGTGGTATAATTATATTAATAATAAAAATTACTACCAAAATTCCTTTTTCTTTATCTTTAAATATTTGTTTTTAGTCACAATATGCTCATAATAGCAATTTCAAACAATGAAAATAGAATAGAAGGTAGCTAGCGCAAGAGGGAGAAAGAATACTGATTGGCTGAGCTTGTGATGTCACTCAGTACACAAGCTGTGACATACATGAAGATATTTGGTAGACAAACTAAGTTGTTAAAAATTAGATAATATTTTGGAAATTAAAATAATAAATAAACCTTTAGACTCAACACCAATGTCCAATTAACGTCATTATTCATAAGCATTGACATAACCAAATTCCTCCTCCAAGGAATTTGCTCGAGGGAATTAAATTATCTAGACTAGCGGAACTTTTTTTTTTAATGTTGGAAAGAAAACTTTATTATTGCAATTGTGTTGGCTTTTTTTTCAATATCAGGCAATAAAAGCAAAAACAATAATTATGTCTACCACTGAGGGAAAAATATGTTTAGTTTTGAAACTTTTAAGTCATCAAAATTATCCGAAATTTGCATTTAAAAGACCAAGTCGTCAATTTTGGAAATAAAAATATTTTAATAATTTGGATTTAGTTTGCTTGGATATTGTTAATTAAAAACTGCTACAGTGAACAAGAAATGTGTTTTTATATTGATTTTAATGCTATAAATGGATGTGAAAAAATATCACACAGAACTATAGGGTGTGTTTATTTAGATTCTACGAAAAAAGCGCACACAAAAACTCCGAACACAAAAAACCCACAACCATAAATGCTCACAGGATAAAAGCCCACATGTAAAAATGCCCACACGGAAAAAAATGCCCACACGGAAAAAAAGCCCACACGGAAAAAAAGCCCACACGGAAAAAAGCCCACAAGTAAAAATGCCCACACAAAAAAAATGCTCACACAAAAAATATCCACATGGAAAAATGACCACATGAAAAAAATTATATATCAAGGTTAATTTTTAACAGAATGAAAGTTTTATTGGGGTTTTGCATTACTAAACTTTTTAGTTTCCACTTGTAAAGTGCGCGTTTGATTCATTGTTGTGCATTCATATAGTTTTCATTTTTGTAAATTTGAATCCATTTTTTGACATTTTTAGTGTTATTCTATAGATAATTTTTGACACATTTTAGGTCATCAAAATTCTGGGCCTGGTACAACAACATAACCAATGTTTACAACAAGTGCTTAAAGTTCAAATAATATACATAAATATCAAAATAGAGTTATATTTTATGGTTATTATACATTTAAGTTGGATCTACATGCTGGTGTAGTTTAATAAGTAGGCTACATATTACATAAAATAGAACAATGTATATCACTCTAAAAATATAAAATATTGTTAAATTGTTACAAAAATTACCAAGGTTTAGCCTATATAGGTTCAATAATAACTAATGTAATAAAATAATATAAAAACTATATAAGAAGTTGTGAGTTGTTAGAGTGTCAATTTTTTTTAAGGCCAGTATTAGCACTACACAATTTATAACAAACCTTTACTTGATTAGTAGTTTATTAACAAAACATTCAAAAGACAAAAGAAACAAATTTCCTTTTTCTACTCCCCCCACCCTCCACCCTTTACCCCTCCCCACCCCTCTTAGGAAGTTGCGGTGCACATTTCACACATCCTCCTGATGAGTTCCGATAGAATGAAACCTAGGTCAGGGGATTGGGCAGTAACGATCAATTTTCTCCAAGAGGCAGCCAAAACCTCTTTGTTCAATGGCAGCAATGTAAAGTGTGAACTGTGTTTTTCTTTTCATTGTAAAAGCCATATTGGGCTCGTTTCTTTTTTTAGGTCTCTATCCACTTTTCTTATTTACAAATATAATACAACTACCCCATAAAGCGAAACAAGGTTTTCATAATAGAGATGATTATAGTAAAATAAATAGTTAAGATTGTTTTTGATTCCTAATTTTTTTTTTTTACAATGCTCAGACATAAAAACTAGTTCAATTTTTCCACTTATCTTATTTTCCAACACGCACCCCTTTTGCTCAGTTTTGCTAACAGGGTTTGTATGCAATCACAGGGTTAAGGGTTATTGACCTCAGGAATAGGAATACTGGATTGAACATGTGCAGAGGGGGTCAGAATTTATTTAGGGAAATATGACTTTGACCCACTAAGGGCAGGAATGAACACAGGGATATGGTGGGTTGTAACATTCTGGGTAGGAAGACTGACCGGGTATTCACATTGATCTCGGTCGGTGTGAAACATGTCGATAGAGGAACCTGGGGCAGTTAGATCCAACGTAAGCTACAGGAAGACATGTCCCAAGCCCATGTCCTCTTAATCCTCTGAACCTTCATCATGATCTCATGAATTTAATCAATTATGTAGGCACTTTTAAATTTGACTCTTTGAACACTTTCGCTTTAAAAGAAGAAAATTATAAAACAAAGTTCAGTTTTAGTTCTGCTATAAATAATCATGGATCATTCTATTTTATTTATTACAACCCTTTTATTCTATGTTTGAAATGTAATACAACACAAAATATTTTTTTCAAGTTATCATCTAGTTTTAAATCATAAGTAATGACAAAAATGCCTCAAAATGCGATATTTTCTTGCCTTAATTAATGCAACAATCGTGTTAAGTTCCAAAATAGCCATTTTGGCCGCCATACATCCCAAATTTTAAACACTCAAATTATAACATTTTTGAAATATTGTTTTACTCTGTAAGTGAAGTAAACCATTTTGTGGTTTATTATCATTCCAATGGCAAGAATATTAGAAACTAATGATTTTAAAAAACTAAATGTTTATTTAGTTTATTGTTGTAGGCCTATTCTAATTAAATTTGCTGGAAAATTATTTACTGTTTTGTTTGGTAAAATAGAACTACAATCTATACAGTAAATATGGCAAGTAAAACTTTGCACAAGTGTAGTGTCTTAAAAAATAAACTAAGATGTATTGTGTTGTAGGAGGAGGAAATTAAGACTGAGCCTACAAGTAATCATGAAATATCTCAAAAACCAGATCACTTCAATGATATCAAAGACTGGGAATATGTGGCAAAGAGTATTAAGCCCAGTAATCTAAATTCAGAAAATGTGGCAAAGCAAGATAGCCCAAAGCTCCATTTTTCAGGAAATATTACTTTAAGAGATAAACCCAAATTTAAATCATCTAAAAGTAAAATTCCTGTAGACACCACTGATTTCGAGTTTTTAAAAAATACATTGCGGATTAATAGAAATGACTTAACGTCTCAATCAAAATCAACGGTAACTACTGCAGCACCCAGTAATGAAGCTGTACAAACATCAATTGATCCCTTACCCTCAAATTCCAATGTTCCACTCGCTATTCCTTCTGTGGTAGATACAGATGTTCCTAACTCGCTAAGTATTCCATGTTTACAACTTCCTTGGTCACCAAGATTACCAAGGAAAGCCGATCACACAGCACTGCAGAATCTCATACAGGCCATGTCCCAGAGAATCGAAACTGTATCGAGTCAAAGTACACACACACAGAAAAATTCGGCAAGAAGTAATAAAATACCATCTTCATTC
This sequence comes from Timema podura, assembly GCA_033556935.1. NCBI lineage: Eukaryota > Metazoa > Arthropoda > Insecta > Phasmatodea > Timematidae > Timema > Timema podura. The sequence continues at coordinate 25,623,656 of JAVRXN010000007.1, read as the reverse complement.
CGCTTGCATTCATCAGAGCAAGATAATTATTCATTGGATCCAGCAATGGAAACAAAAGCTCAGCCTGAAGCTTCATCGGCAGTAACTCAGCCAAGTGTAATGGTCTCACAGAGGGACCAAGGACCCTCTGATTACACTCCACCTCCCATGTCCAAATCAAGCTCTCTCGGGGAAGATGCAGAAATACCTCCTCTAATGCCCCTCAAGGTTTCACACCAGTTAAAACTTTCCCACAAGAGGTACAAGATGACAACTTCATACCCAAGACTCCCTCTGCCTGGTAATACTTTGGAGCCAACAGTTTTACCGGGTAAGTATTTGGCATACTTCTTTGTATACAGTATTATAAATACATCTAGATAAGAACTAATACATAACTAATCCCACCGTTCCCTTAAGAGGTAGGTGAGATACTATGCATATAGCTCAAAAATAACAACTCTGTACTTTATCCAGCCTCACTAACTTTCTCCACACTTACCTATCCCCTTCGCTTCAACAACATACATACATCGAGTCATACATGCTCTTTTATTGTTAAAACTCTTAATCTGTCTCTTTTTCACACATTTATCTACTACATTTATTCACGTCTTACATGACCTTGGCCTTCCTTTTGATCCATACTCTCTGCCTTCATATATTTGCTTTAAATATACTTTTTTTTTTTAATATGTAATTAATGAAGTTTTTTTACAAATCGATCTAAGGTGAATCATTCTATATATAAAATAAATGTGTACAAATTTCATATCATTGTTTTAATATTCGTAAATTGGAAAATGACACCTGGACACAAGAATCAAAGTCGAGATCCTTGGATTAGTGCGCCAAAGCTCTGCCACTAAGCTCTCTAAAATTAATCCTATGATCTGGGTCATTTTTCGTTAAAATAACTTAAGGCAGACTCTTGTGAGGGTTCCGGATTCCATTCTTATGTCCAGGTATCAGTTTTCAATTTACAAATATGATATTTTATGCGGCGACATATCGGGCCCATAACCTATCTCTAAATAGCTTTGTCACATTTGAAATATTTTGATTACAAATATTTTTAAACCTGTAATTTTGAATTTTTTTGTCTTGGGAGTTATATTAAACTTTTAGTCGTGGCCAAGGGGTACGATCTAAAAAAAGTTTGAGAACCACTGTCTTAGATATTAAGAATTAATAGCCAGAGCTATTATTTATGCTTATTAGTGGGGATTACTCCACCTAGATATCATATTCTGAAAATTGAAAAATGACACCTGGACACGGGAATCGAACCCGGGACCTCTGGCTTAGTACGCCAATGCTCTAACCACTGAGCTATCCAGGATTCGTCTTGTGCCCTGGGTCATTCTTCACTCATATTTTAAGGCAGAGTCTATGATGGACTTAGCAGAAATCGTCGGCTACAAATATGTGATTATATTAATATCACGAGCCATCGGATAACGCAGCCATCTGCGACTCGGTAGTTGGCATTATGCTGCCATTTGCACAATTATTAAATTGTACGGGATCGCACATATTAAGAATTAATAGCCAGAGCTATTATTTATGCTTATTAGTGGGGATTACTCCACCTAGATATCATATTCTGATTCGATTCCCGTGTCCAGGTGTCATTTTTCAATTTTCAGAACACTGTCTTAGAGCTTAGACCATGCAACCACCGAAGCAGGTAGCTTCACTATTTATATACAATTAATTGTGCAAGTGTTAGCTTTCTTTCAATCAAAAAATAAATGCTGTTTTTTTAAAACTACATTGATCCAAAATAAACTATTCTGTTACCATATTTCAGACCCTGACCACTTGACTCTTCAGATCAAAGCTTTGTTTGATAGCAGATCAAGAGAACAAGCAGCTGTCAAAATACAGGCTGTATACCGTGGCTACAAAGTTCGCAAACATTTCCAGAAGTTTAGATGCAGGAAAAGTAACACTGCAAAGAAATACAAGTTTTTTAAGGACCCGAATAAAGTTATGTTTCCTTCTAAACATTCTGCAGCAACAGATGTAAGTGCTTAAAATCCCTAAGTTACTTTTTGACTTGTATTAATAGACCTTTTAACAGATGTTTATGAAAACAATGTGGAAACACTGTAAAATAATGCGGCTTGTATCTCTCAACTCAATTAGGGCTTTTTTTTTAGCACTGCGTCCTACTTTTCATTTGGGTTATACACTTATGCACTAACTACGCTAATGAGCTAAGAATGAGCAAGGTTCAATTTGGAAAAGTACCAGCATTTACATGAAGTGAGAGGGAGGGGGGAACCCATTTAGGAAAAACCACCCTCAGTACACCCAACCAGAATCAAACCACAATGTCCTCATCATCAGCAGTCTATTCTATTGCGAGCCACCGAAGCAAGGGATGGGGCATAAGTGATAGGAAGGACACTCACCTAAAAAAAAATAATAGATGAATTAGGCCTTGGGATAAAACAAACTTCTTTCTACATTTCCTCGCACACTTACCACACTTCCATCTTTTGATCACTTTCAAATCTACACATGAATTTAAATTTTCAGTGTAAATTTATTCAAGAAAGTCCACCTAGATGAAGAGGGAAAATATGGGAAGAATCCAATACAGGAAAGGTGACATCTTCTTACTATCTTCTATCTATATTCACACATTTAAACACAAATTGAGTACTGTATATTTCGGCATTGTTGCCTTTATCAAATTCAAAGAGAAGGGGGAATAAACTGTACACAAACACTAAACTACTCCGTTTTGTTTTTAAATTTAAATTGACTTTTATTAGTTGATTTTCCATGTTTCTTTATTTTTATCTTCATTTTTACCAATTTCCATGATTAGAAAACCATTTAGACCCTAGGCCATCTAATTAAAAAAGATGGAAAAATTGGCAAAATGAATATAGCTGCCTAACTATCCTTTCAGTTTTGAATTCCTTCTTTATTGCTTAAAATTACATTATTTTAAAGTGTTTTCATATTGTTTCGTAGATTTATAAATCATTAGCCAATTAATTTTATGATTTTTTTTTACTCGTGTATACTTTTATTTTTCAGAGTATTAGAAGTTTGACACTAAACAGTGATAGCGGTGAAACTACCCCTGAATGGCTGAAACCTAAACTTGTTCAACCTTGCCCCAACAACTTTATCTCTGCTGCACTGAAACATTTCAATAAGCTCAGGCGTCACAATGTGTCCAATGAACCTCAGGTATCCTCCACTGTTAATCTGTCAGGAGATATCGAGCCTTCGCCAACAAGACAGTCTGAGGAGTTTCACTCTTTGATGGAAGAGTCTGGACGAGTGACCTCCTCTACGTTTAGTGACCAACATTTGAGTGCAGCAACAGAGGTGAAACCGCAAGGGTCAAGGAACTTGGCGACTTTAGCCAAATCTACCATGGAGGTAGATGTCCACATTTCTCCACGTGGATCTTCTAAAACACACAGCAATGCTGGGGTCCAAATTATTGAAAAGCATGAGGAAAACACTGAGACTTCAAACTTTAGTGAAAAACAGGCCATAACCCCGGCCAGCTCCAAAATTTCTACTGCAGAAAATTTAGATTCAACACTTTCATTCCATTCATTACAAGAAGTCACAAATTCGCTGTCATCCTCTCTACCAACCGGCCAAGATGAAATAGCCACTTTAGTTTCCTCGAAGCCGGAGAAATCAGAACCAATATCTGAAGTCTTGATAGATCTACCGAAAGGAAATCATGCTAGTCTTTGCCACCGATCAAAATCTGATAGTAGTAGTATGGCATTAATCCCACCGAATGTTGGCTTAGTACGGAAACACAGAATGGGGCATAAATATTCTAAGCCTGTGTTTACATCCAAATATGAAAGTGCGGCTAGGAAGACCATTCAAGCTGGTGACCATCGGTTGCCTGATACCTCGTCACCTGAGACCTTTGACAGTCACAGTGATGCATCTCGTCTTAGGAGGAAACGGCGATCTAAACCTGGCAAGAGATCATCTCCCAAGAAACATGCCCCTGAAGAATTTGGTAAAGAGGTAAGCTCCTTATGTGAATGTTTGTATTTTCAAACTTTTTCGATCAATTATTATTCCTAAGTTTAAATTTCAATCAACTTTTGAACCAGTTAATAAATCGTGAATAAATCTAGTATACATTCAAACCTCCATACATCTCCGATTTTATTTTTATCTGACTTAGAGACACCTTTCTGGCTCATAAGCTGTCAACATTTCCAAAAATATTAGTTTTCTTAATGTTTAGTAACTCTTATTACATGCACCACATTATAAAAACAAACAGTTTAAATAATAATTTATAAATATTTTTATCTAAATTTTGTAAAGCTGAGCCGATAAACCCTTTTGCGGATATTGCCGGTAACCAAGGCCGATTTAATTAATGTTTTTTTTTCAATATTACAAAAGTGTACAGTAACATTACTAAAAAACAAGAGCTATCTGATTTTGCCACTTTAATACTTTTCATGAAAGTAGTAGGTTTGTTGAATGAATGTTTAAATTTACTTTTTAAACATATTTTTTAAATATATTTTTAATTTTTTATAAATCCACAGCAAATAAAATCATACTGGCCCACCTTATATTGTTTTTGATATTGTTTAACTTTGTTACTTGGGGAAATTTTTGTCTCTAATATTTTTATCAAGTATTTAATAATTTTAAATAAGCCTTAAGGTAAATAAAACTGAATGGTTTATTTTGTTTAGAATGTTGGTTTTTCTGTTTATTATAAAATAAAATATCTAGAGTTAAAGAATTTGTGTGTACATGTAGGAAACTGTATTTAAATATTTTTGTTTGAACCATGAATTATATTTATATGATTTGGGAATTTAAAATATATCCATAGATTTTGAATTATCAACGTAAAATATCTGCATGATTAAAAACCGGCTATCCTTGGCCTATTGTGCCAATATCGGCCGATAAATAGGATCAGTTATCGGCATCGGCCCAGTCCTAGAATTTTGTTTACTTGTATATCATACAATTTGAACATTTAATTTGAATCAGCCTATAACCCAAACAAATAGACACGATACTAAAAATAATTGACTCGAGAAAAATTGACTGTACTAATTTCCAAGGGAGATCTTAAAAGGCACTTACTCTAATGTAAACTTATCTTTACTTAAACTAGTCTAACCACATTTAGTTCACATTAACTTTAATTAGCTGAAAATATCTGATATTAAATTTTATTTATTTTAATCAAAGTAAGAAAATGTATAGTGATTTTTCAAATACTTTATATTCATTTGATTACTATGTGTACAATGTATAAATGACTCCTTTTTTCCCAAAGTTCCTTAATTTTTCTCCCAAATGATATCAATACTTGGCTTAAAAAAAAGTTCAATAATTTGAGCTTTAAATCCCATATTTTCTCATATCCTCGAATCTTGAATATTCTTAAGGATTCAAAGTATTATAGAATTCGAGGGTCCAATCCCTAACTTTATGTTCTCCATGATGTCTGCAGGCAGGAAATTTGACTAAAAATAGGTAAAAATCAGAAAACTTGAATATTTGGCCTAAAAAATAGTTTCATGCCAGAGCATTAAGATAAAAGTAAGCTATATTGTTTCTAATATGCTAGAAAAATACATTGCTTAGGTATGGAATTCTGCTAACACAAATTGTTTTGTACAATTTTATGTCATATTCATGCAGACTCGCAAATAATGACTAAAACATTTAGAACAATAAAATTAATTATGTTTACTATCTGCTAGCATTTTTTAAAATGTGATCATTGCAATTAGCGGAAAAATTGTCACTCGCCAAGGAAAAAATGTTACCTGGAAAGTCGGGGGAGTTTTAAAATACAGGTTGAAACTCTTGAGTCAGGCACTCTCTGGTCCGGCACGTTTTAAATCTGCCATTATTAGTTAAAGGGCACCCATCAGGACAATGCTTTTAACAGAACAAAGGCGCCAAAGTTGTTTAAAGTCTGTTCAGCATAGGAATTGTTTTCTGAAAGGCCTTTTTCCCTACCAGAAAGCTATTATATAGTAGGATATTGGTAGGAAAAAAGACCTTTCAGAGAGTAATTCCTACCGTGAATGGAGTATACATATACAGCTGAGTGTCTTGGTTAAACATTCTTGTTTGAGCTTGTATTTTGGCTGTATTTTGCCACTTATTTATGCCTTCCAAGAGACCAAGAATATTGTGAAAGGTGGTGTATTATTTACTGTTTTAAGCTTTATTCTAGCTTGTATTACATAGCATAAGTATGTAGAGAGATATGGCAGGCCTGAGGGATGGGCATAAGAGGTAAAGGGTTCTTAGAAGTCAAATTCTGTGGTCTGGTACTCGTCAAGTCCCAAAACTAAAACGTTTCAACCTGTATAAGTTTTGTGGCCGCCGGTTGTTGTAGCTACCCCCTGCTGCTCTTCATCTGCAGTTCCAAGCTGAACTGAACATGTTGGGCACCATGGAGCAGTCCATGTGCCATTTGATTGAGGTGGAAGGAATTCGAGCAACAACACTTGCGCAACAAAGCACAACAACATTGGCACAAACATTACAAGTTAGTATTTCTAAAAGGAAAACCTCTTTTCACTTAACGAGGTAATTGTATTATATTATATTTGGAAGAAGGTGCAGTAAAGTTGGATGGAAACATAAAAGGTCGGCGGACCGGTCATTAATTATCGATTTTCTTCAAGAGGCAGCCATTATCTCTCTGTCCAGTGGTAGCAATGTAAAGTGTGAACTGTGTTCTTCTTTTCATTGTAAAAGCCATATTGTGTTTGTTCCCTTTTATGTGTTTTCATCCACCTTTCCTGTACCTTCTTCCTAATAAAAAAACTTGTGGAGTGTTTAGGGATAGGTTAGGCTTGATAAGATTGTGAATTTTCTCTACCAATACGTATCATTTTTCAAAAAAGCCTTTTATAATGAATAATTTCATATTGTTTTTACATATTATATACATTTTTTTATAAAGTTATCACGCCCATCTACTTAAGCCAGCATTGGTAAAAAAAATCTTTTCATTCACATGACAGAACATGTAAATCTAAATAGTATATTTTTCTTAACTCAGAACAATTCAACCCGTACATTTAAAAACGGTTTACAGAACTATTTACATCAATATGAATGTTAGCCATACTTATGTCTTTCCATGTAACTCGTATGTAAACCAGCGTTGCTCTTAGCACATTGAGTACGTGACCCTATCATTGTAAATGTGTACTAAACTTCCAGTTCCATTAACTACTATTTACGGTTGATTTTTTTTGACAACCTTATATAAAATAATAGAGGGAAATGTTTTCTGTCCATTGACATATGACACTACTACACTATCTATCAGGTAAAGCGAGAACTAGCGCAAATCTAGACAGCCAACCTCATCGGCTCTGGCACTTTTAACAGTAATAGGCGGAGCCAATCATATTGGATCGTGGTACTTTTAGCGATTGTAGGCAGAGTCAATCAGATTGGATCGTGGCACTTTTAGCTATAGTAGGCGAAGCCGATCATATCGAATCGTGGCACTTTTAGCAATATTAGGCAGAGCCAATCAGATTGGATTGTGGCACTTTTAGCGATAGTAGGCAGAGCCGGTCATATCGGATCGTGGCACTTTTAGCTATAGTAGGTGAAACCGATCATATCGGATCATGGCACTTTTAGCGACAGTAGGTGGAGCCGATCAGATCGGTTCTTGGCACTATTTAGATTTTCATGTTCTATCATGTGAATGAAAAGATTTCTTTACCTATGTTGGCTTAAGTAGATGGGCGTGATAACTTTATAAAAAAATGTATATAATATGTAAAAACAATATGAAATTATTCATTATAAAAGGCTTTTTGAAAAATGCATTCATTATGAGTAGGCCTAAATATTTATTCATGTGGTAAGCAATATAATAAATCTTGCTGTAAAGTAAGCAATAAAGGCCCAAAAATATCTAATGTAGGATATCAAATAAAAACTCTTGTAATTCCTATTTATAATCATATATATTCAAAACTTTATTTTCTTGTATAAAACTAAAGGCACTACAACAAAATAATAGTAAAATGTATACATAATATTTTTTAAATATGTTAACTAGCCTTATTTTTGGGGGGGGAACAAATTTAAAATTTAGAAACTAAATTGTTTTAATTTATTATTATTAAGGAACAGAACATATTCAAATGATAGAAAAATCAAAATAATCACTTCATAAATAAAGGTTTGGCGAATTTTCTTGCAAACCCTTACAAAAATGAGGAAATAGCTGTGGCATTCTTCGCACACAAATCCTGACAGGCCCCTGGCACTCTTCACGTGCGAATTCTGGAATAGGCGTGGCACTAAAAGGGTTAATATACTATTAGTGTTGGTTTATCAGTATTGATATTATTTATGTAAAGTTACAGATGCATATTATATGACATTATTTATAAATACAGTAAAACCTTGGATTGGGAGCATAATTCGTTTCGTAAACGTGTTCGTAATACGAAGCACTCGTATATCAAAGCGAATTTCCCCCATAAGAAATAATGGAAACTCAGATGATTCGTCCCCCAACCCAAAAATATTTAATCTAAAAATGATTAATAGCTTTTTTATTTTCTTTATTTAAATGTAACTGTACTGTAATTAAATTTATTAATTAAATTTAATCGTGGCTAGTGTGAGGTAGACGAGAGAGAGGAGAGAAGGAGGTAGGTTATAGGTTAGGTCGACTTTCACTGTCACTAACAGAATCACTGCTATATGTTGGCTCACTGGAATATTTTTCTTTTTGTGCGACTTTAACAAAGAACCTATCCAATGACACTGCTCGGCAGACAATGCATAACCATAGTACTACTCGTATTGCAAGATATCGCTCGTTTATCAAGTTAAAATTTATTGAAAATTTTTGCTCGTCTTACAAAACACTCGCAGACCAAGTTACTCGCAATCCAAGGTTTTACTGTATATGAAAATTGTTTTTAGTTGTCAAAACTGATACGTATTGGTAGAGAAAATTCACAATCCTACCAAGCCTAACCTATCCCTAAACACTCTACAAGTTTTTTAAAAGAGTTAAAACCTTATCAATGTTGACTACAAAAAAAAGTTTATATGTTCTTAAAATTCCTTCCTACAAACCATGATGAGACTATGCTACCTTACTAAAATATATTACTTTGGAGAATCACACACACCAGTCCAGCAAAATAATAAAAAATTTAGTTCTTAACAGAAGTATGACATTGAATTATAAAAGGTCATAGTTATTCCCATAAGGTGTTATTCTTTATATAATGAGAGACTAGTTTGTGTTCTAAAGGCATCGGGAACCTTTTTTTTAAACAATTTAACCAAAAAAAATCTTTGGTGAAATTTACACTTTCCCTTTTAAAGGGATAAAAAGTAGCTGGAGATTGGGTGCTATGAATGTTTTATAATTAAGTTAATTTGTGAGTCTTATGCTTATATAACTAGTCAGTTTATAAAATTTCCACTAATAAATATAAACTAAAAACTCTTCCACACATAAAATAGTATTTATAACTTTAATAAAATAAGTATCACAAATGGGTTATAGTTTAAACTGTTCTCTCGTATGTTCAGCGAGTGAATGAGCAACATAACGCAGCCTTTGAGGAAGCAGAGAGGAAGCGAAGATTGAGCCACGCAGAATTGGAGCAGACATTGGAGCGAGAGCGCAATGAAGTTGCGAGAATACTCGGCGAGGTGGAGAGGAAGACTGCAGAAGGCCGAGCCCAGCTGGAAGAGACACTTGCCAGGGAGCGCGAGGAGGGCCGCGCGCTTCTAGAAGAAGCTCTGAATAACACCGCTGTTCGGAAGAAGACTGCCGTGGAGGAAATGTTGACCAAGGAGAGGCAGGAGATAGCCAGGATCCTTGACAGTGTCCCAACAGCAACGGTGAGGCATCACATCACTAGTGCATAGGATCCGATCCACTCCATTGACTTTATCTTGTTACTAATAAACTTTAATAAGAAAATTATGTCCACTAAATTATATCAGAATGAGGCATTTTACAAAACTGACCTGGCCCAAGGCTGTAAATATTTAATGATTATAATTACTTGATGATATCAATTTTTCTAAGACATATTTATTTCAATAAAGAAATGAACATGTAAATAAAATAAAATGTTACTGTCATAAATTTGTTTAAATGAGTCAATATATTATATTTTGTTTCGTTTAAATATTTTATATCCATGCAATTATCTGAAATCCACCTCATTCATTAATCAAAATGGGTTTTGAAGAATTAGGAGGATTAGATATAATAAAATATATTGTCATGTTATGAGGATGGAAAAGAAGAGAGCACTTGAGAGAATGATGGAGATGAAGCATGTAGAAAAAAGACCAAGGAGACCAAGAAGAGAAATGAGAAGCATATAACATAAAGTGTGGACGTGATTAAAGGAGGAAGAATGATTGAAGATAGAGGAAGATGAAAGCATTTTACTAAACTAAACCAGCCACAGGCTGGAAACAGATGATGATGATGAGGAGGAGGAGGATAAGTAGCAGGGAAAACCTATAAAATAACATCAATAACGCAGTAAAATGCTATCATTGCTGACCACAAAATATGTTTCTTTTTTTAAGGAAAACCTCTTTTCACTTTTTGACATACATTTTGTTATATTTGGAAGAAGTTACAGAAAAGATGGATGCATTGCGCATTTCACACTCCTCCCTGATGAGTTTTGATAGAACGAAACCTAGGTCGGGAGATTGGGTGGTAACAATCTATTTTCTTCAAGAGGCAGCCAAAACCTCTTGGGTGACCTGGTGGTCTAGGGGTAAGGTGTCAGACTTCTGTGCTGAGGGTCCGAGGTTCAGTCCTCGGTCCCGGCACAGATTTATCTGATTGCCAAACCCTTCCTTCACCTCTGACAAGACGTGTATTAATCACAGCTTGTGAATGTGAGGAATGCCAGGCCTCCACCGTGGTTCGGATTCCACGTTAAACTGTAGGTCCTCCATTTCATCTCACAATCACCCTACCATCACACATTAGCGTAAGTGCGTATAAATTGAACGGGTAGTAAGACGCGGTGCTAATAATAATAATAATAATAATAACATTACCTCTTTGTCCAGTGGCAGCAATGTAAAGTGTGAACTGTGTTCTTCTTTTCATTGTAAAAGTCATACTATGTTTGTTCCTTTTATATGTTTATATCCACCTTTCCTGTACCATCTTCCAAATATAATAGGAAAGATAGATATAAACATAAAAAAGCCATATTGTGTTTGTTCCTTTTTATATATTGCTTTCATTCCCTGTACCTTCTTTCAAATAAAACAAAATAGTATGTTTGTATTTTCTAAAAGTGTTTCCTACCAAAATTTTAATATGTATATATATTTTTTTTAAAAGGTTTTGTTCTTATTTTATCAGCAGACTTTATTGAATATGTATTTATTGTGTTTCTAGACAGAAGACGTGTTTGGCGACATCACTTCATCTGGTGGGGGCAAAGCATCTGATGTTCTTGGTGTGTTTGAGAGCATCGAGAGAGATGTATTGGCGGTGGAAAAGACTGTGGCTGAGACACTCAGAGATTCTTCACTGGAACCGTCCATCAAGTCTGCTAGCGAGCTCATCTCTGGACAAGGTATGCAAGTACTCTAAAATTCTAGTTTTAGTAGCGTTTAAAACTCAACTTGAATGTATGTTTTTTTTTAAAGTCGAGATTTTCAATTTCAATTCACTTTCATCATGTGTAAAATAAATTAAATATTAGCTTAAATGAGTGTTTGTTAATTTAATAGCTTGTTATATGAGCTCATCTTGTTGTATTGTTTATCTTCAGTGACAAGCTCTCAGGTGAGCGAGAGTCTTCGTCAAGACTCGCTCGGTGTAGAGTCATCGGTCGCCTTGGAGCAGTCTGTCTCGGATCAGAAAGATACGTCCATGCTTGAGAAGCAAGCGCTAGCTGTTGCTTCTTATCACATGGTGAGAGGAACAAATGCACCTGGGTATATTACCTAGAGGAGCCAACCGACAAGTCATATCTGCAATAAATTATAAACCAATCACTAGAGTGCCAAGCCCGCTTTTTTTTTTATTATAATTTTTTTTAAGAATAGAAAATATTAAAGATTCTCAAAGGTGAATCGAAGTTTAAATATTTATTTAAATTGTTTTATGCTTGAGTAAATATTAAATTGTCCTTTGTTTTAGCGTATCATATGTTTTACCTTGAGAGATGCAATATTTAGTTCAGTCATCGTGTATGCAGACTTTTTTTTTTACCCTACAGAGTAATCTATTTATGTTTTATGCCGTGTTAGAACATTTTTATTATTATTTAATTTTAAACTAATTTGAGTAAACGTTTGAATAACTTCAAGCCATCTTAGCTAAATCGAATCTGTGAAACAAACGAGTCTTTTTTTTTTATTCTAGCTAAAGTTGTGTGACTTTATTTCCAGTACGATCAGCTTATTTTGGATGAAGAAGAGAAAGTTAAGCAGCAAGAAGTAATGTTCAAAGAACGGTTAAAGCTTCTAACCAAAAAAACCGACATTACCTTAAAGTGGCTGTTGATCAAGAAAAAGTGAGTGTTATTAGCGTTATACGCATACATTAATTATGTTAACGAAATAGGAATCAGGAAGGTATAATTTTAGAATAAATCTACCCGCCTTTGTGTGGAGGGAAAGTTGGAAACCGTTTAAAAAACATATTCCTGGGATTCAAACCCAATCACTCTGTTATTGTCAATCCTATCTAACACGAGAGAAAGATGATGATGATATTTAACTTATGTATTTAAAAAATATTAATGTTTTCTAGATCATCACATTTGTTTCATACAGCAGATTAATATAAACTTAACCCATTCCTTGGCGGATGTTTAGTACAGCAATCTATGAAGGCGCGGCAGCCATTTTTCTACTTGTATACTTTTAGCTTATACATATTTTTGCTAGCACTTATTTTCTCATTTATTGCTTTATTCAAATTGCAATGAAATGTCAATTTGTGCCCGCGCCAGAGAATGGGTTGGACTACATTTATTTTCATGTTGACCCATTTTTAATTTGTCATTAATTTTAGTCAAGCTCATTACCCCTGTGTTGATTTAGCTTCAAATTCAATTTCCATTATAAAAAGAATTTTATTTTCATGAACCTGACTTAGGTGGTTTGGGGCTGTGTCTATAAACTATTTCATGCAAATTCCTCCTCCCCCTTGTTACACATTTTCACAATTTTGTGAAAACCTCTTCTAAAAGTATGTCACACTTTGTCCCCTATTTAAATAGCATTTTTAACTGAGAGCCTTTTATGTGTTCACCAAGCTCGACAATCAAAGTTGATGAGTCGATTGTTGTTCATTCAGATGTGACATGCATGTATTCGGTCTTATTAACACAGAACACTGCCTGATATACTTGTCATGTGACATCACACATTATCTTATTCCCCTTTGTCATGCTAAACACCCCCCTCTGCCCCGTTACCCCCCTTGATATGCATATGTAGTTTATAGACAGACCCTTAACTAGTGTCCGAGTTTTCTTGATTATATTGGGCTGAATCACTTATAGCTGGACAGCCAAAAATTAACTTCGTGGGTTGATTTTTGAGAAACAATCATTCAAAGTAATGGCCAATGCTTCAGCATTCTTCTATAACCAGTTCAATAACTAGAGTTTTTTTTTTTAATTTTTGTACAGTTGTCGGCTTAAATTGCATTAATATAAGGGGGAAAGTTGAGGAGAGTGTGTTTTAAGGAAATATGCCATAATTTATCTAAAGAAAGGGAAAAGATCAGCTTTATGCCATAGATTAGAATTATACTCTACATCCCAAGCTAGAATCATGAGTGTGAACCACTCGACCAACTCCTCTAGTCTCGATGCTGTTCTTGTGTGTTTTGAGAGCCTATCCAACCCTACAGATTACGCTTAAGGTGGGGACTTAGGGAACACGAGAAAAGGAGTGTTTTTGTAGTTTTTATAGCAAAACTTTTTTTTTGTCCAAAATAAATAAAATGTTGCTTTAATAAAACATATAGTTTAATTTTCTTTACATGGTGATAACAACAGTTGTTGAATATCTTTCATGTGCATTGTGAAGAGAAAGAGTTGTCGAAAAATTCCACGACACCCTAGACAAATATTCAAGAACTGTTGATGTCAACATCGAAGAAAATTAAAATCTATTTATGTATTGTAGCATTATTTTATTTATTTTGACCAACAAATGTTTTGCTATAAAAATTAACTTAGGTAGGTAATACAGCTCAAATCAGAGGTCGCATTGCATAGTAACCTGAAAGTCTTCATTAGAAAACAGTGAAAGTATTATAAAATGAAAACATTATTTCACTAGTTCCACTGTTTCTGTTATCAAGTGAAGAACGTAAAACACCGCAGTGTGATGAGATTTCTGGTTCTAGCATGATAGTATATCTAATATCACAGTTAAAAAGCAATTAAATGGGCTCTTAAGTGAGATGGTGGTGTTTTAACTCAGGGAGGCGAAGGACAAGGGCCAAGAGGATTTAATCTCGTCCATCAGGAAGAAACAGCGAGGAGTTGTTCTGAAATATCACCAAGACAAGGAAGACATTCTCAGGCAAGACTATTTTAATCTTTAAATTATTCCTTTTTCTGTTCCAATTTCAAATTGATTATTATCGATGCTTAGTTATATTTTAATCTAATATAATGAATATATAAATGTATAAATACAAAAATTAAATATATAGGAGAAAGTTCAGACTTTTATTTTATGACACAATGTCACTTAACATACTACTTAGTATTCATAAGGCTCGAGTATTCCATTCATTTTAGGTATACTTTACCGAAATATCTAAAAAAAAAAAAAGGGTTTACCCTAAAAGAGCTATTCACTTCCAATTGTATTTCCCTATTTTTGTCTTTGTCTTTTTTTTTAGGTTCGTATACTGTATGGTCCTAGCCTTAGCCAGTTTCTTTTGTTGGGGAATTATATTTTCCCTACCCATAATCATCAATCAACTTTTTCCAGCCTGTGGCCTGGTCAGTTTAGTAAAATGCCTCCATCTTCCTTTATCCTTCCACCACTCTTCCTCCTTTAATATCTTCCATTCTTCTCCTCTCACTTTAACACTTTCTGTACTGCTCTGTTATCTGCTCTTCCCATCCATTCTTGGCCTCCCATGCGGTCTTTTTCCCACGTATTTCATTTCCAACATTTTCTTCGGCGGCCTATATTTTTCCATCCTCATTACATGCACATACCATCTCAGTCTTGCTTCCTCTACTATCTTATGTACTCCCTGCACCCCAACTCTTTCCCAGATAACATACTTCCCACAAACTTCATTCCCATGGCCTCCATTTTCCTAGTCTTTCTTACATTCATTGTCCATGTTTCTCTGCATATGTGACAATAGGAACAAAGTACTCCTGTACAATAATTACTTACGCTTCAAGGGCACTTCTCTTCTACATAGTAGGTCTCTTACACACTTATAGAACAACTTTACCTACTATTTAATCCTATTTTTTCTGTACCTTTCAATCATATAATTAATCTGATACAGAATTAGTTTTAAAATAATAAATTTTCTAATCTGGATTACACTTGAAAGTTCTCTCCTAATTTCAATATGAACTCGAGAGTTCATTTATCTTCCACTCAAGTCTGTTAAATAAAAATTATTTCCAGATCTCAGAAACTTCAGAAACAAGCCTCCAAGGACCGAATAACAATGCTGCAGGAGCAACAGAAGGCTCATAAAGGGTTGTTGAACAAGCTTCTAAGAAGTCGGTTCCACGGGTATAAATAACACTTGTATTACAATATGTTTAGCCATTATTCATATTTAAAAGCTATGGTGCCAAAATTGGCTTTCAATAAAATAAACTAAGTTAATCAAACGAGGGTGAAGCGAGTTAAAAAAAAACCTTGAGAAATGAGCTGGTACCTGCTCTGAAAAATGTTTAAACCACCTAGTACAACTGGTCAATATTACCCTGGTTTACCAGGTCATGGTCAGCCATTCGCTCTTCAAAATGCTCTGACATATTTCCAAACTTTTTTATTATGTTATATAATTTTGATTGGCAATCTCAATGTGGTTATTTTAATAAAATTCTAGCTGACTGATATAAACAATATTTTTACAGGTAGCAACCTTCTAGCAGAAAAAGGGGTGAAAAGGAGATTTCTGTTAGCAAGGTTACACCGATCTATGTACACACCAGAAGACTCCACTCAGGCTGAAGACGAAATTCCTGAAGGAAATCGGGAAAAGCTCTTCAGTAGTAACATTAGATATATCTCAGGGAAAAGGAACCTAGCGTGAAAGTATCAATAAGTAAAATGCAAGCTGACAACGGAGACAATATTCCAGAAGAGCTTGAGAAATCACAATTGGTTTCTTCCAAAGAATCGCAAAGTAGGTCGTCTACAAAGTCCTCGCACAGTAAAGCGTTAATCCCTTACAAGGCAGGACCTGATCTTACTGATGAGGAATCTCAGAATATCAATGAGATGAAACCTGAAGACCATCTTGGAAACATAAAGTTGGAAGATATCAAAGCTATGCAAGCTTTGGAAGTACGACTAGCCAGAGATATAATGAAGTTAGAGAAAGTTAGAAGGTAACAATCATATTTAGTTGATTTAGATTTATAAATTATAATTATATTAGGTAACAAACGTCTTAAAGAACTTATTTAGTTTAATTTAGTTTATTATTAACTTACTTAGTTTGGATATAGAAGAACTCAGATTATCAAGTTTTTACTGTATTTAAGTTCTTAAGAATACTGTTTATTTATTTAGCACCACGTCTTACTACCCGTTCGGGTTATACGCTTAAGTACTCTTTACACTAATGGGCTAGGAATTGGGAAGGTTGAATATAGAGGAAGTGAACCCGCATTTGCGTGAAGGGAGAGTGGAAAACCATTTAGGGAAAACCACCCCCAGTTCACCCGACCAAGATTCAAACCTCGATCTCCTCGTCCTCAGCAGTCGAGCTCAACACAACTAGTGCGTTAGCTAACTACGCCAAAGAGGTGGGTAAGAATACTGTTAAATTATTTGGTCTATAACCTGTGATTCTTCTTACTATGAACACATTTTTTTGTCAGGCTGTTTCTTCCTTCTTTTTTTTCTGTCTGATATTTATCTCTGGTGGTTAGCATACATCATATTTATCGTTAAGCCTTTATGACTTTGTTCAAAATATGATTTCACTATACATAATTTTTTGTAAAAAAAATTTGATTGTAGACAGATACAATGCAAAGAAGAGGCTGTGATCCAGCGCTATCATACAGAGTGGAATAGCAAAGACTCATTACGTCATCAACATACCTTGGAGGAGACATTGAAACTGTGGCGAGAGGCTCAGACTCAAACACTGCCACCTGGAGTGACAACAAGGGCCTCTAACAAACATGGTAGGGTGGAACATAATTCTTAAGCTTATGTTAACTTTATTTCTCTTTACCCGGCTCGGTGGCGTAGTTGGCTAACGCGCTAGTCGTGTTGAGCTCGACCGCCGAGGACGGGGAGATCGAGGTTCGAATCTCGGTCGGGTGAACTGGGGGTGGTTTTTCCTAAATGGTTTTCCACTCTCCCTCCACGCAAATGCGGGTTCACTTCCTCTAAGTTCAACCCTCCAAATTCCTAATCCATTAGCGTAATTATTACTTAAGCGTATAATCCGAACGGGTAGTAAGACGCGGTGCTAAATATTATTATTATTATTATTTCTCTTTCAACAACTTATTCATACCCTCTGTCTACGGTGAAAGCTAACATTCTTACCTTGACATGTTACACCAGTGTTTTTCAAGAGGTGTGCCATGAGGAGTCAGCAGGTGTTTAACAGGAGTTTGAGGGAAGATTTAAAAAATAAGAATTTTTTTAATAAATATCTTTTTAAATTCATGTAAAAATCATCACCAACTGTTTCCAGCCTATGGCAGGGTCATTTTATTAAAATGCCTCCATCTTTATGATAAACATTCTTTTTAAACATAACACATTTATTATAATTTCATCTATTGAACTTTTAAAAACAATCACAATCCTTGTTATTTTTTAATGATAAAATATCTCCTTAAAAAAACTGATGGTGTGCCTTAATAATTGTAGCACTTTTTTCAGTGTGCTATGAGTTGACAAAGGTTGCAAATCGCTGTTCTACACTTTTGCCCTATCAAATAAGCTGCACCATAGTGAAGTGTGCTACTTTTCAGGGTAAACGAAGTGTATATTATACAAGTAGTAGCTCTTTATAACTACATATTACATTAATTCTTTGCAGGACACCCTTAGCTTGAGGCTTTATAGCTAATATGAGTGTAGCATCAAAGTTCCCAACTCATGCTCTTTTGTTTTCAAGATATTTTGGTATTTCTTAAGTACAACTCTTATATAAAAAAATTAGTTTCATATCATTTATTAAATGGGATAGAATTGTTCAAAATGAAGCACAAAAGAAACCCTTTTCAAATAATTCAATATTATGATGTTAAAAGAAGTACAAATTAAAAAAAAAATTAAAAATTGGTTGGGGTGTATTTATCTATAAACAGCTGGTTCTCTCCCATGCTCATCTGGAAAGCATCTTTTCTGGTCACTATCCCATACACAGTCATTACACTTCTACCAGAGATATGTGGTAAAGCCATAATTATCCTTAATTTGTGCATAGTTAACGTTTGCACAAGTATGTACTAAACTATTTTAATAAGATGCCTTTCCATACCTTCTTTATCTTTGCCTTCTGCACCTCTCTCTTCTCAGTTAGTGACGTTGACAAGATTCCAATGACCCTCTACCTCTCCTCTACTGCCTCCCAACTGCACACTTCACACAAACATCACCCAGACAAATGGAGGAAAGAGTAAACTATAAGTAATTCATCACCTAAAATACATATAGGTTAACACACCAATAGCCTTAAAACAACTAACTCAAATTTGCCGAGCCTATTCAACTGTCAAGCATGAGCTTCTATTAAAGCTTAAAGCACGAGCTACAAATTTGAGTACCTACTTACAAACTCCCAGTACAGTTTTCCGCAAATAATGCGCCACAACACACTGGTGTATCGCAGCGGAAAATTAGACATACCGTGAAGCCACAGCCCAAAGCGCTACCAATTGTTCACATTTTTACATACTTGTACTTAGTAATATTTGTAATATATGCCTGACAAAATCAAAAGCTGTTGCACGAAATAAAGAGTTATAGTTTAACAACATGGTTTGAACTAAATGTTTTCAGATATTAAAGAAGCAGGCACAAGAAAATAACTTATATCTTTCAAATTTGAAGTTAGTTTAGGAAAAAATTAGTTTATACTTTCCTAATTCTATTTTCTGTTACCGTTGGGCGTTACCCAAAACAGAACGATGTGCCGCAAAAATCTTAGGTTTATTAAGTGTGCTGTGAACTTAAAAAGTTAGCGGATTACTACACTGTTAATATTATTTAGGATCATCTTATCATCAGGAAATTATGGTGTACTGTTTATTCATTCAATGTGATTGTGTTTGTTTCCTCTCCCAGACATGAGCACTTCCCCCTTACTGATCCAAGACAAGGAGAACATCTCCCCTCAGGAGATCAGTGAGCATTTGGAGACTGGTTCAGAGAAACACTCCAATAGCAGCATTCCGAGGACATTGCTGCTGACTCAACCAGACACAGGTGAGAGTGGGCTCACTCTAGATGTTAGTCTAGACCAACGGCTCCCATCCTTTTTTCACTTGCGTACCCTTGGCAGACCATATCCATAGATTGCACCCTTAATATTGATAAAATGTTTAATCAATACAGCAGTAGTTATTTCAGATTTATTTGTTGCAACTAAAAATAAATGGGATAGTAATGGGGTTTAAAAAAATGTAATAGTAAGGTAAATAAACAGTGTTTATAGTTTTACATTCAAAAACAAAAGTTAAAATAAAAACTAACACATTTAGTTAATTAATAATCATAAAAACTGTTTTATGTTTGAAAATGAAATCATTTTCTAAAGGTCAAATATATATAATAAAAAAAATTGCACATACCCCTGGAACTTTTTAGGTACAAGGTGTAATCGAATTTCATCCACCGTGGGCTGTTAATAAAAAGAGCCATGGAAATAAAATATTTTATTATATACAAAAAATACTTAAAGGCTTAGGCTACCTCTCAGCATAGTCACCCCCTGAATTGAGACACTTATTTTATCAAGGCACGAGCTTTTCTATGTATGCATGAAAGAAGGCGACCATCTGATATCAGCTTTGACATTATTGTAGCACTACAGCAAAGATGGGGATGAATTTCTTAACCATATCATTACGGTGATGAACGTGAGTCCAATTTGTAAATGTTGAAAACAATGAGCAATCAAAGCAGTGGGTGCACTCACATTCACCATTAAGCTCAAAAAGATCAAATAAAAAGCTGATGGCAAGTGTTTTGTGGGATAATAAATGAACTAACTTCATGGAACCACAATAATGACAGAAAGGTACTGTGAAAGACTTAAAAAAATTTGCAAAGGGCAATTCAGAACAAAAGGTGAGGAATACTTACGTCAGGCGTTGTGCTCTTTTACAACAATGCGCGGCCCCACAGGGCTGCACACACATGAGCGCTGCTGAACCACTTTGGTTGGGAGGTGTTCGACCAACCTCTGTACATGGTACCAAGTGATAATCACATTTTCACCCACATGAAAACCTTGTTGGGATCACAATGTTTCAATAACATTGAGGAGTTGAAGGATGGCATCCAATCATGGTCAAGCTCCCAGGTAGCAATCTTCTCTGATGCAGGGATACAAAAGCTCATACCTCGATACATTAAGTGTCTAAATACAGGGGCTGACTATGCTGATAAGTATTTTTAGTATATAGTAAAATGTTTTGTTCCCGTTGCTTATTCTCTTAACAACCCACCGGAGGTTGAAATCTGAATAGTCTTTATATGTTTTGTTATATACGGAAGAAGGTAGTTAGTAAGTTAATATCAATAATTTATTAAATAGGTCTATAGGCTAAGTTATTTAAATCTATAGAATAAGAGCTTACCTTTGTTCACTTAATCATGCAAGAGGGCAACATAATGGCTTAAATTTTTGTGTAATTTTTTTCCTAAAAAATTAAAGAGGAAATAAACTGTATTAACAAAAGAAAAGCAATGAAATATTATTAGAAAGTTTTTGGTCAACCCACTAACACACCAAAATATTTACAAGGGGAAATAATAGAAATAAGTATTTTATTAGTAAGAAGTATATGGAGACTTTAAATATATACTATGCAATTTAAATATGAGTGACAAGGAAGGAAGCAGCTAACTTGGAAAATAGAGGTGTATGCATGGGTAGCCCAAGTGAAATTTTGCGCCTGTCTCAGATTGCTTTTTGGCGCCTCTTTATATCACAAATTTCACTGTGATATAGTATGATAACAGGATTACAAAGAAAACCATAGGAAAAGTTTTGTAGATAATTTCCTCCTCTTTATATTTTGCTATATCAAACACTTGATATAATGAATGGTTTCCAAGATAATTGCAAAAAACTGTTTTATGGCACCATTTTTCCAAGATGTTGGATATAAAAGAACTTTTTAATAGTGGCACTATATCCTATTTTATTCACCATAAAAAAAACTTTATCAATATGTCGAATTTAATTTTAATATCACATAGTGAATGATTATTATGCTAAGCAACTCCACTAAAATGTAGGTTAGGTTGGTGCTCTGTTTGGCACCCCCCTTGGGCTGGTGCCCCGGGCAGCCTCCGGCCCTTAGATCACTCTTGGGTGTATGAATGAAGTTAACATCTTTAATTCAAAGTGAACCCAAATCAAATATATAAAATGTTTAAAGCTGAATCAAAGTTTGAATAGTTTTTTAAATTAATTTATGCTTGAAAAATTATTATTCAATTACTAATTATATCTTTATACACCAAAATTATTTAGAATATGTTTTATTTTACATTATTATTTGTCATTTTTTTATTTTAAGATGTAACTCAAGTTAACATTTAATTCAACTAAATTACATCACTTCTAATTTTTTACTTTCTCTCAACACCTCGGAGAAAAAGTATTGTGATCATCAAAAAATTTGAACTCGAGATTTTGATAAATGTTGACATTTCATGACCCCCTGAAACAAAAAAAGTGGTTTCCACGATGCCGTGTGTCTGTCTACCTGTACCTCGGTCTATTGCCAAGACTATTTTACAGATTGGGCTATAACCTGGTATCTGGGGTTTTCGTAAGGTGCCCCCGAAGGGTTTTTGGAATTAGGTGTCCAACCCTAAATTTAAGGGTAGTTTACTTAAGGGCAATAAGAGAGAAAAAATCGATATTTTCGAAATTCACTCTAAGATTTTGAATAAATGTTAAATCTATACACTGTTTATTGTTATAAACAAGATGGCAACTCTCATTTCTCCACAAATATTTAAGATACGAAATATCTTACTATTGTAAAATGCAGTACTATTAAAGATAACATCTTTTATTTAAAATATTCTTATAAAACCAATAACTTCTGAGCTATAAGCCAATATGTGTATTTTTAATTCAGGTCTGAAAATGAATCTGATTCTTATGCTCTACGGTAGAACAAAGATGTTTCTCGTTTCTCAATTTTTTGTAACATGTTCCTAGTTCCTAATGCCATATAGTAAGTAAGTAACAGTGTATATTATTTCATTTCACAAATCTTGTGAGTTTTTAGTAAATATCTATTTTAAGATAAAAGCCACAAAAAGTCTGTGCGGTGCGATCATACCATTTATTTTTATATCATTAGTAATTGTTCTTAGCAGCTTACAGTAAACTAGTTGAACTTAAATGATTATTTTAGTTGCCAATATTTTTATTGACAAATTTTATACTTCGCTTAAGCAGAAAATGTATTTTTGGAGGCCAAGTCAAAGCTTATTATTTCCTAAGCCAAATTGAAGTTTCAAACACTCTTACTGCAAGGATAGATAAATTATATAAATATTCAAAGAAAGAAACTTCTTTCTTTATGATTTTCAGTCTTCCATTATTCATCTTCCTGATTTTAATTCTTTTTTTAATTCATAATTTTATTTTTTACAATACTTTATCTTGATTTCTATAACTATTAATTTTTTCATGTTTTATATTTTCTAGCTTTTAAGTTTTTATTTACTTTATTCTTGCTTGACCCCAGAAAATTTTTATAAAAAAAACACACTTAAGATTAACAAAATGATTGTATTTTAATGTTTAAATGCAAGCAAATATTATGTTTTACTTTTGGTAATATTGTTATCTTTGTTGACAGTAACTCGTTATCAATCTCACGGGAGCAAGAGCAATATAATAGTGAAAGTTTTGAATCGCCAGAATCAATCGAAATGCCTAGACTGACCATCAACACTCTCCATCCTACCTTACTGGCTAACAAATTCCCACAAGAGACCAAAACAGCCGGTGATACATTTCAAATTCAGACTCCAAAAATGGTTGAAAGCTCAAGAGAATCCTTGGACATACGAATTCGAGCACCACTGTCACCTCTACCACAGGAAAACAAAAACGACGCCATTCCAGTGGATCGGATGAATCAATAATCTTCTCCCAAAATGGTATGTTACTTGATAGATTAAATTATTATCTGTGGGGTTTGCCAAATACACCTTTTTATTTTGAATCCTATCCATTCTGAATCCAGTTATATAAAATATTCTTGAAGCCAAATCAAATTTCAAATATTTAATACCTTCTTTCCTATTCTATCTTCCATATATAACAAAATACCCCATGAATTGAAAAGAGGTTTTCCTTAAATAGATATATTATATATTTGCATCAAATGTCTATTTCCTGTGTTTGTCCTAATGTTGTCTGTTCCTTTTGCATGTTCCTATCTAAGTGTCCTATCATTCTTTACCAATTTCCTTTTTCTTCCTTTTGTGTTTTTTGGTTTCCTCTTTTTTAGGAAATTGCGTTGGGTGTTTCACACTCCCTCCGGATGAGTTCTGATAGATTGAAAACTAGGCCAGGGGATTAGATTAGTTTATATTTTTGCCTTATGAATATTAATTTTAACAGCACAACATGACAAAAAATTTGGCATTACCATAATGTGTATTTTATTTGTCAATGGTTTTAAGCAAAGCTTCTTTATTGTATAAGTCAGATTTTTTTTCCAAATCAAAATCTCAAACTAGATAGCTGACCCAGGATACCACAGTTGGATTTCTGAATTTCTGACCAACTGCACTATAAATACAATTTTAGGTGACATGTTTACATATTTCAACAAGAATGTTGGTGCATGTTTTATTAGAACTTTTCAGGAGGTGCTATACAATTCCCTGATTTAGAAAAAATGTGATTCATAACTAAACGTAAAAGCATTCCCTGAAAAACTGCATAGAAAACTACCCTCAATCTATTCATTGGGATTCAAACCTAGCCCTTTCATAGCAAAGTTAAGGGGGCTGGTGCCAAACAACTATGTTGCTATCATCATCATCATCATCATCATCATTCATATCATTTCAACATATCCAGTGGCTTGAGTGGTATATCTCCACCTCCTCTCTCTCTCCACCATCCTGTTCCAATCCAAATTTATTTTGCACCCACTGTTTTAATCAACTCCAACCATCTCAGTCTTGGCCTTCCCCTGGGTCTCTTTCAAATCACTCTCAAGTATCTCACACCCAGTAATAATTTACAAACCATTTAATTTTGTAACAACTTTAAAATATTAACTGGTGTTGTGTTTTGTTTTGTATATTTGAGTGTACATAACATATAATTCTATGTGATGCATGTACTACTATTAAGGTGCGGAAGGTGAGCGCAAGTATTTTTACAGTTTTTATAGAATTGAAATTTTTTGGCCAAATTAAATCAAATATTTCTACATTAGCAACAGAGAGTTTAGTTTTCTGCTCATGCTAATATCAACAGATCTTGAATATCTTTCAAGGGTGTCCTGGAATTTTGTCAAAATATTTTTTCTTTGTTTAAACTGTTTCGACAAAATTCCAGTACACCCTTGACAGATATTCAAGATCTGTCGATATTAGCATGTTCAGAAAACTAAACTCTATGTTACTAGAGAAATATTTTATTCATTTTGGCCAAAAAAATGCAATGCTATAAAAACTGTTAAAATTACTTGCGCTCCCTTCTGCTGCACCTTAAGATTTGGGAATCTTCTTTATATGATTGTTGATATTCACTTTATTTCAAGAACTCATTATATTCAAGTATATTTCATCATCATCATCGGTTTCCAGCCTGTGGCCGAGTGTGTTTAGTAAATTGCCTCCAGATTCCTCTAGTCTCCACCATTCTTTCTCCTTTAAATACTTTCATTCTTCTCCTCTCACTTGCACACTTTCTGTTATCTGCTCCTCCTATCTCTTTCCTGGTTTCCCTTGCGGTCTTTTTACTGCATACCTCATCTCTCTAATTATCTTTAGTACTCTTTCCTTTTTCATACACATTACATGATCATGTCATTTCAGCCTTGCTTCTTCTACTATCCCATGTACTACCTGTAGCTCCACTCTTACCTGAATAGCTTCAGTCCTAATCCTGTTTCTCCTCGTAGCCGCTAATATGCTCCTCATACACTTCGTTTCTATGACCTCCTTTCTTAAATATTCTAAATGTTCCTAACAGACACAGCATCTGAACAGAGTGATATTGAAGGCCGTGTTGCCGCACTCAGAGAACAGTTGCGCAGAAGAAAGATGGAGGCTGATAAACTGCAGAAAGAACAAAAGAGACTAAAAAGAGAGAAACTTAAAGCTAAGGAACAGTCACTTCTCAAGCAAATTGAGGTGAGAATGACTAATGTTATCAGAAATTGTTTATCTTCCTCTTCACCAAAATGTGTGAGCTTTAAGGTATTTTGGTAAGAAATAACTTTTAGAATCAAACACTAACATTTTTATGTGATCACATTGGTAAAAAAAACCAATACTTTACTACCAATATTATTTCATGTGTGTAGATATTATTTTATGAAAAGTGACATTTGCAGATCACATGACTTTACATATAAATATATGAAAATTATTTCTGTAACTTTTATAACTGTCAAAAAAGTTATTTCTTATCTAAATTGAACTGGAGTACTTGACCATGATTCTAGAGGCCCCTGTTTCAATTCTTAATGCTGCTGCCTAAGATATCTAATATTCTTATATAAGGTTTTTTTTATTAGCAAAAATTGTTTTATAATTTTGTTTACAGGCATATGACGCATATATTCAGCAAACTAAAGAAGAACTAGAACAAGATTTCAATGTTCCCATCTCAACAACTTTTATGAAACCTAAAATCAAGCAGCCTCGCGTAGCTGAGAAGAAACCGCTCATGAAAGCAGAGCACAGCATGAACGTTACATCACTGGACATGAGCGTGTTTGCTTTTGTTCCCAAAGATGATAGCCAGGAAGAACAAAGCAAGTCAGTCGATAGTGTTGTCCAAACAGCGGCCTCGTCAGTAAATTCAGAGGGGGGAACTGCAACTAGCTCACAGTCAATTCTCGAAAATGTGGTGGGCATTTCATTGCAATCAGATATACACAGCTCTGAGGCCAGAAACACTGTTGAGGAAGATATCAATATGAGTAAAGATGAGAGTCCTGTTGAAAGTGTTGAGGAGGATCTAAGATTAAGCAGTAGTGATGCGTCCATTTGGACTGTTATATCAGATGGAGATCACTCGCGTTCCTTGGAACAAAGTAGAAGGACATCAATAGTGTCTGAGAAGGAAGAGTTAAGTCAAGACTCGAGTAGCCCCAAATCACTATCTCAGGATCTCAGCGTGCCAACTGCAATTCAAAGTCCGGTGAAGATGAATGAACAGGATCATGAATTGAAAGAACATGATGTTTCTATCAATGAGAAGACACAGCAAGACAATTACATCATCTCTTTGAAACAATCTTCTTCTTTAGCTGAGGAACAAAGTTCTAGTCCTCAAAATGAGAAGGATGATAAAGATGATTCTTCTCTAAACACTAATAGTCACGTCAGTGAAGATTTTGAAGAATACTTGGATGAAGCCAACTCTGAACAGGTTTTAAATAGCATGTCTCATGAGGGAGGAAAAATTGTTCAAGATGGTGTTGTAGAAAATCAAGAACTTTTAAGTTTGCAAGATAAGTATGCAAAACCTCAAATGCAAGAAAATGTTGATCTTAGTTCTCGCCAAGTAGAGACTGCTGTTGAACATGAAGACAATGAAGAATCCAGAGAGGTATCATTTGTTGAAACAATAAAACACCATTCTGAAGCTGTATTGACAAAAGAGTTTAGTGAATTGAAAGAGGAAGATATTGTAACAACTGCTAAAGATAAAATTTATAAAAATAATGATTTGGCAGAAAGTATAACTGAGGAAATTCTTATGAAACTGTTTTTTGAATCTTTTAATCTTTCTCAAATAAGCCTAAAAAAAGATAATAACTGTGCTATTTTCACATCCAGTGATCTTGAAGAGGAGAAGACAGACACTATAGCTTTAGTTCATAGTTCAAATTATAAAACTATTGAGCTAGCAGAGGAAAGAAAACTATTTAATAATGAGGACTGTCCAAAAGACGAAATTTCAATTGATACTGTGGATGGAGAGAGCATTATTAAAAGTAAACCTCTTGAAGAAGAATTTGACATGGTTTTTCAATCCGGAGAGGAATTTGACTTTGCAGAGGTGTCATATTCTGACGAAACTGTTACAAGTAGGGTACAAAGCCGTGCTAAAAACAAATATACCTTAGACGATAGAAATTTTACAAATAAAAACAAAGCAAACTTGCATGCTGCGTTGTTTTCAGAAGATTCTGCTATCAGTAAGAAACAAAATGATACACTAAATGAGAATAGTGATGTTATATTTGTGAAGGAAAAATATTTTGACAACGCAAAAGAAGAAATTGTAATAGATATGTTACTAAAATATATGGTTAAAGATGCTTTAGATGTGATTATAGATATATTCAAAGAAAAACATATATTTAAAGAAAGAGATATGCTATCTTTGAGCCCTAGTATTGATGTGAGGAAAAGAGTTAGTGAGATTCTCAATGATTCAATTCTATCTCCCTCACCTTGTCGAGAAAAATCTCGAGTTCTGGACTTGATGGTTACAACTTATGATGTGGCCTCACTAGAAGATGAAACCTCGGCTATTCCATCTGACTCAGGTATGTTCATCCACTCTACTCTTTATAACAAGATTATTTAACTTATCTTATTGTAGCAGTTGGGGATAATTAATAGAACTACTATATCTCCGCTGAGCACTGAACACTCCGTTTACCATAATTGGTAGCAAACTTACCTTGCACATTTCCACTATGGCGTAGCTTATAAGATAGGGTCATAGTGTAATCAGTCAAGGAATGACTGTTGTCTATCAGGGTAAACTAAGAGCACACCTTTTCAAGATGATGATTGAAAATATTCTGGGAATACTTACATTTACTGTATATTTAATATAACTTTACCTGCTTTGGTGGCCACATGGTTTAAGGGATCACTCTCAGAATTGACTAAACTGCCGATGACAGGGAAATTGGGGTTTGAATTTCTGTCAGATGTATTGAGGGTGGTTTTCCCTAAATAGTTTTACAATCTCCCTCCATGCATCTGTGGGTACAGTTCCTCTAAATTCAACCTTCCTCATCCCTAACTCATTAGCGTACAACCTGAACAAGTAGTAAGACATAGTGCAAAAAAAATAACAATGAGAAGGTGAATGGCTAAGTGATAATGTAAATAAATATATGAAAAATAAAGTAAAATAAATTAATTAAGTGAAAATTAATTTGAGAAAACTCACCTAGGGAAAGAGATATAAAAAAAGTTGGAAGAGTTAAATGCGCAAATGTTACATCTTTCTTTCTTTACTTTTTTTCTCTCTTTATTTCTTTCTATCTTTAGTCAGGCTTCTTGAGAGGAAAAATTTTCACAGGCATTGCAACACAAAAAAGTTTTTAAATTTCAATTTTTTTTTTTTTTTTTGCTTTTGTCAAAAAAAAATAGTACCTTGAAAAAGATGAACCTAATCCATTTTCAATTAGCAAAAACTGTTTAAACAGTGACACGAAGGTCGGGGTTCGCATCTCACCTGAATGTACTGAGAGTGTATTTTCCTAAATGGTTTCCCATTCTTCCTCCAGATGAATGTGGGTACATCTGCTTTTAATTCTACCTTTTTAATCCCTACTTCATTAGTTCATAAATTGTAAATATGTCCATTAGGTCAGAGGACTTGGGGAAAACAAAACTAATCAAATAATATTATAATGGTTGACTTTTAAATCAAATATTCCCTCCATCCCTCAACCTAGGTTTTGGTTTTATCAAAACACTTAATTTAATTTAAATGAAAAAAAAAAATCCCTAAAATGGTAAACCAAAAGATAATGATAATGTGCACTTTTTGAACCGACTGATTACATCAGCACATGAGAATTTATGAGGGCAAAGGGGCCTACACGTCTTTGGTTTAAGATTGTTGTATAACATTTTTATGAAATTACATTGTGCCCTAGTTTTGGTAAAAAATAACAGTTGCATTTCTTGTAATAGCTTAGTCATTATGTAATAGAACTAGGGATTTCTGAACATATAGTTGGCCTCCCAAACAACTTGGCTAGGTGGATGGGACATCTTCAAAACTATTTTACCCCCATTTTTGCACGCTTTGTCACATATTTGAAGATTACTTTCTTGTTATTTTCAGACTAAATTTAAAATGCGTCTGGATGATGAAATTAATACATTATACACTATTAAGGTAACATCGACAATACCACAAAGCATTGTTCAAGTGCATGTCTATAATAGAGTGCCTTGTTTACTTTGCTTCAACTTTTAAAGAATTTCATATTACATGTGAGCTTTGTATTTAAAAAAAAACATTGCATTTAAGAAAAATATAAAATGTCTACAGGCAGCATGGCTTTTAAACTAACAGTGTTTTTTTATATAGTAAATATTTATTATTAGTTGATTGGTTCCATATAATCTACAGGTATCAACAGATAGCTATTATCAATTTTTCAAACATGATTGTTATTTTGTGCAACCCACTTAAGTGGCCAAATGGTCTAAGGCATCACTCTTGTGTTAGACTGGCCTGCTGATGACGGGAAAGTCGGGGCTTGAATCCCGGTCAGGTCTACTGAAGGTTTTTTCCTAAATGGCTCCCCACTCTCCTTCCATGCAAATGTGGATGGATTGCCTTTAAAATGTATCTTTCCTTATCCCTAACCCATTACTGTAATTATCATATATGGGTATAACCTGAACAAGTAGTAAATGTGGTGATGATAATAATAGTATTTTGTGCAACATTTTTGGCTATTTTAATGTGCGATAATCAAGAAAATAACAAAAATTCTCAACATATTTGCAAAAGAAATTCTATTATTTATGTTAAAACTATTATTTCAAGCCAACTCAAACTTCTATTAATACTTTTGCTAATTTGTAGGATAATTGTTATTTAAACTTCTTATATACAATTATTTGTGCTTTATATGCTGCTTCATTCTGCTGTAACTGGTTGGAAGTAAAGTTGTAAAGTCTAAAATTAATATTTTACCAACCAAGGTTACACCAAAATTGTATAAAAATAAATTACTCATTAATTTTTTCATTTTCTCAAACCAATTATCTGGCATGATTTTTATTATGTGTTGGAAGTTGAAGGCATATCCATATTTAATATGTGTACAAATATAACTATCACATATCTATATTAGGACTTGCTTTATTAATAATAAAATATTTGTTTTCAGTTTCAATTGATTTTAAAGTGAATACATAGGTACTGTTCTTATTATTTTAAAATAAAATGCACATAGGTGTACAAAAAAGAGTTGCCTATTTCCTAGGAGCTTCTAATGTTATGTATTGTTAAATATTTCCTTTTAGTTTTATTTGGAGTGTTACAAATTAATTCCGTGGATCACAAATTCCCATTCATTTTAATTGCATGGCTCCACATCTGTTAAATATTGCTATTAACTATTGTAAGAATTAAAACTAAGATGTTTAGTAACAATCTAAAAAAATATATTTCTTAGCTAAATTATATTAAATCACTTTACTCACTAACAGCATGACTTTGATAGTTTTAATTATCTAATTTAATTTAATTAAAGCTTTAATATTTCATTATTCAATACCTACATGAGAAATGTTCATTTTGTTCTATCTTTGCTGGGATACTATTGTTATGAAAAAAATGGTGTGTCAAAGATAATTATAGTATGGGAAAGTCTCCTTGATTCAGTGGTGGCTCGTTAATAACTGTGATGGGAGGTAATGTTTAAGTTTATAAATGTTTTCAAGTTTCTTTAATTAACTGAACTTAACCCCAAGCACAGCACACCTTGAAAACTGGATAAACAAACTGAACATTTTGAGTCATGATAAAAAAAAATTGTTCTGTTTTTTTTAACTTGAATATTTGTCTATGTGGGCCACCCATATCATCATCAACTTTTTCCAGCCTGTGGCCAGGTCGGTTTAGTACATCTTCCTTTGGTTTTCCACCATTCTTCCTCCTTTACTCTTGTCCATTATTCTCCTCTAGCTCGCACACTTGCTCCTTCCACGCACTCTTTGGGACTCTTTCCTTTTACGTCCTCAGTACATGACCATACAATCACACCCTTGCTTCATATACTTGTATGGAAGAAAAATCAAACTGACCAACATAAAGTGTTGATTTGAATATATGTCTTCTCTCTGCTCCCATCCACCCCCAACCCCTCCCTCCCATTGCCTACCTCCACCTGAAACATTGGGTTGCATATTTAATCCATATATTTCCTCATCAAGCGCAAATCATCCTGTTTTAAATAAAAAAGATATGACTTTGCTTTAGTGAATTTTATGAAAAATAAAATTTTATTCCTCAATACTTCATTCTAAATTATCCTGATGAATGGGAATTCCTCATCGAAAAACTGAAAAACTTGGGAAATTTTATTGGAAGAAAATAGTGGCAACTCTGGTGAGAGTTTGGATCCCTGATAGGGGTATAGTGAAAATAATTGTCCACAGACGACTTATCACTGTGGTGTTTGCATTCTCTCTCCACTGCTTTGTGGGTGCACATCCTCTAGCTAGCCTAACCCTCTTGTTAATTGCGTTTGTTAAAACTAATAATCAAATAAAATTAAACCTGACTAAGTCTTGACTCTACACACTTTTTTTTTACATCTATTACAGTTTCCATCCTGTGGCCTGGGTCAGTTTTTTTATTCTAGCCATATATTTTCCACTACCAACATGCTAGGCCTGTCGTAGCTTCATATCATTTTACCACTGATAAATTTTTCGGCCATGCCGGGAATCGAAACCAGGACCCTTAGCTCGTAGTAGACAGACACACTACTGATTGAGCTAAGGTGTCAGATCTCATACACATTCTTAGTGTCAAATATGTAAATATTTATTATTAATGAATTTTAACTCCCACCCCAGGTTGAACCAAAATCCCTTATTACTTGATCACAATAAGGATCCAAATAGAACAAAGAATAAAACATATCCCAAGCACATTTGTTTGAAATAGTCAATATTGATTCATATCCGAGAACAAATGGATGGCAGACACTGTAGAAATAAAAGAGCTTGAACTAAGCCAATGTTGTGAGTTAAATGTGTTTATAGCTAACGTGAGAAAAGACCAATGTTTTTACAGTTTTTATAGCAAAACATTTTTTGACCATGTTAAGAAAATTAAACTCTTTGTTTCTACTAGAGAAATATTTAATTTCTTTTTACTAATTTTTTTTATATACAAATGAAAAAACATTGACCTTTTCTCACATTCTCTACATTCACATGTGTGCTATTTAGTTTATTGTAATTAGTAACATAGTTGTCTGATAACCTCTGTAAATATATATTTTTCTTATTTTTTTTTTTTTTTAATTTTCTGGGAGGAGCTTTACAACCAATAGATGAGCCACTGTCTATATAATTTAAGGAAGAATATATATTTAATGTATCAAACAAGTAAAATGAAGATTTTGTTTCTGTTTTTTAAACCAATATAATTCACATAATATGTTTAAAAATTAAAAACCTATTAGAAAATATGGCACTTAATATTTTAATTATATTTGAGTTAAGATGTTTTCAGCTCCATTTTTAAATTTGCCACATCTTATATTACATTCACTCATTTATGAAAGTCCTTTTATTTTTCACAGGATCTCCTTACAAAGATTCTTTCAGTATCCAACTTGATGATGATCACAATAATTTGAAAATAGTTGAAGATCAGACACTGGTGAGTTGTGTTGAGTTTCCTTAACTAATAATTTTAAAAATTAGATTGCATGATCAAACACCTTGGCTCAGTCAGTACGCATCTGCTTACTCAGCTAACGATCTTGGGTTCAGTCCCATCATGGGCAAAAAATTGTTGGTTTGGAAAAGGCACGTTAAATACTCCAAATAAATATAAACTTAGCGCCTAGTTTTTTATTTGCATTATGAGCTTGAATGTAAAAGTGATATATCTATACATAAAAATTGCCAACTAATATGGATTTTAAATCTGTACTAATAATAAAAGCCATAATTTTAAGACTATATAATGCCAACTGCTAAAAGAAATAATGAACATTTCTTCTTAAAATCATTTTTAGTAAAGCCAGCCAATCACACCAAAAAAACTGTCCAAATTAAACCGTGAAAACGCAAGGTTAGGCTGATTTATGCATTTCAATTGTTTTTTAAATGTGTGTTATTAAAAATATTGCACTTAACATTTGTTGGGTTTTAAATATTTTTTTTCTTTCAATAACAAATGATATCACCAAATCAGACTTTTCTAAAATTAAAAACTTGTATAGTGTAATTTTAGCTGTTAGGAAAGGCAAAGGCAAAGGCAAAGGCATTGGTTTGTAAAGCTGACTGTTTGATTTGTTTAATCGAGGTTTTCAATTCAAACTACTTTAAGATAAATTCTTGAAAACATACATATTTTCAACACAATATATTATAACAGGCAGCAAAATAATTTTCAAGTGTTATCTCAATATCTTTGTTTGAAATTGAAAGAGTAAATAAGAGATTTAAGCACAGTATTTATTGAGCTATATTCCCAAGGTTACAGGTACAATCAGGTTAATAAGCTTAAAATTTAACATTTCCACAGCTTGCAAATCTAAGTTGAATGCCAGAAATATTCTAACAAAATCAAAGGTCAAAATTATCACACAAGGGAAATATCTACACCATGCCATATTAGTGTGAATACAAGTAGGTTTATTGTAGAATTTTGGTAGAAAGAATTTTATAGAAAATACAACCTTTTTTTTTTTTTTTTTTGCAGCACTCATTGATAACATTTACTTTATTTTTGATGTTATCCTATAGTTACTGATAATATATATAAAAAATGACGGCTTCAGATCACATGACTTGACATATGAATATATAAAAATACATTTAGTAGATTTTCTAGTCACTATAGATGATCCTGGTTGGTGTAAAATAATTAATGTAGCTCTACTCGCATTAGGTAATAGCATTAAGTCACTTAATTTGATCCGTTTGATGACGATTTTGATTAGCATGAAGTGTCGTGGGATAAATATTTTGATATAGCAAGCATCATTCCACATTGTATTGTACTTAGCTGGTACTATACAATTCTCAGATCACTTATTCAATCTTGT
Organism: Timema podura; assembly: GCA_033556935.1. NCBI lineage: Eukaryota > Metazoa > Arthropoda > Insecta > Phasmatodea > Timematidae > Timema > Timema podura. The sequence goes on along the minus strand of JAVRXN010000007.1, from coordinate 25,588,962 downwards.
CCAATTCATAGTGCGTTGGTTGCTCTTTTATGACTGGCGAGTTGGCATTCCTTCAGTCTGTGGTAGAGACTTTTAATCTAATGGATTTTTGCAAAAATGCTTTTAAAATGATTTCAGCCAAAATTTTAGTTTTCAATTTGGCATTGAAAAATATATGTATTAATTAAATTGTTTAGCAACATAGCTACTAGCACATTAATTTAAGAGGTGAAGAAGACGGTTTCGATAAAATGAACGCACATTAGAATGAAGAGGGGGTGAAAAACCAACTTGATAAATAATGAGCGAAAAATTACCTTCTTGTGCCCATCTCAGATTCAAACCAGGCACCGGCCATTCAGTCCAATGAAAGAAAGATATATTATATCTTATATGGGTAACAATTTTTACATATGTAAATAAAAGTATTTCCCTTAGTTGTTCAAATATTCATCTGCACAGTAGGTAAATACTTTATCTGTATTAAATTTGTAATACAGCTTTTTTTTTTCCCCTTACCACCCATTTGGGTTGTACGCATATGTACTAATTACACTAAATAGTTGGAGATGAGTAAGGTTGAATTTAGAAGGAGTGTACTCACATTTGTATGGAGAATGAGTGGGAAACTATTTAAGAAAAACCATCCTCAGTACACCCGACCAGGATCGAACCATGATCTCCCTATCATCGGTGGTCTAATCTATTAATAGAGTAGCGCCTTAGACCATGCGGCCACTGAAGTGAGTGATTATAGTTAGTTAGCTTAGGAAAATACTTGGTACACTCGGCTGGGATTCAAACTCCGACCACCGAAGTGGGTCACAACTAATTAATTTTAAGCACCGAAACACTGTAATATAGTAAATAATCAGATCATTAATTTGATACACAATAATAATAACCAAAAGTATACTCAAGGTTTAACCTATGCCTTTATTTTCTTACAAATCGACTTATCTGACAGCTAGAAAAAGTGACTATATCTCCTTTCATGTATTCATACTACAAGTTATGTTACCTGCAGCTGCCACTTTAGATATACATTATCAATACTTATAAAATAACAATAATAATATAGTAAAATGTTATCATTGTTCACTGTAGAATATATGTTTATATTTTCTAAAAGGTGCTCAAAATGTTTATTTGTAAGAATATCAAGGTATACATACGAGCACTATGTATTACCATCCACACATTTACACTTACAGGATAAGGCTGAGGATTTATACTTAAATTTACAGGAAGGGGAAGTGATAAAACATTTAGGAAAAAAACACTCTACTACACCTTACTGAGATTCAAAGCCTGACCTTACTGTCGTTGGCAGGCCAGACCAGACTGACGTCTTGGTCCTTGTGCCCATTGATTCAGATTGCCAACCTAGATATAGGCATACCACGACCTAGAACCTTTCACACTTACGACAATTTCAATTACCACTATGCCTTGAAGTTGAGACTCTCTCTTCGCAAATATGACACCTTAGCGACACGACGCTACCGCTCACATCAGTGACCGTTGATTTGTACATGCTTACCCTTTTTCCAAATATAACACCTACAATATTTATTTTAGCTAAAAATATTGTTATTTACGACAATTAGGTCCGTACATCAAGTTTGCGATGCAGTACATGCATCATTAAATGAAAATTTGCTTCAAATTGCGACCATTGTTTAGTTATGACAGTGGTCTAGAACCTAAGGGCCTTTTTATACAGGTGTTTTGTGATGCGCAACAAGCGTGTTGTGTGTTCTGGGCTTTTAGCTTCTATACAAGTAGCATATGCTGCCTTCACGAAAATGGTGAGAGGGTTGCTAATCTCTTCTTTCCTACCACTCGTGATGGGTCTGTTTATAGTTGCCAATTCAGGAACAAATATAGCGGTATGCAATAAATACCCAACCACAAATAATAAATACACTCACTACCTGCCACAGAAATATACTGGAAACTGGTAATGAGATACACTGAGGCTCTAACACGAATGGCGTAGAGGTTGGTTGCCCTGCAGTCTCGCCAGCACGGCGATACAGAAGCTGACACCTCTGTAAAAGACCCCATTGAATATAATGTATCTTTGATCGTCTTACAGTCATATTTGACTAGGCGTTCTCTAAGATATGGCGACACACTTTTCAGATTGCGACGAAAGTGTATAAAAGAACTCATTTTCTCCTGAGTAGTTAAAGAACGTTCTTCATTGTGCCATGTGTCATGAAATGCCTGTATAAAAGGGCCCTAACCTGTCATAATTTTGGGTTATGCCTTCTTAAAATGTTCATTATGGATATGGTGACTATGAATTTTTAATTATAAATAAATTTGAATGTTGGCTGCTAATCACTTCAAACTAATAGTTCAGTACAAAAGTTCTAGTAATACACATCATTAAAACCAAAACAACGCTAGGACCAAACGAAAGGTAATATTGAGAAACATATTTGAGATGTGTATGTAAAAAAATTGTGAATGTGTGTGTGTGTGTGTGTGTATATATATGTTGGAAGGCTGTTCTAAAAGGTTTTGTTCCTACCAAAATACTTATTTTGGCAAAAGGAACTTGTAAATACAACTTCTAAAAAAAAAAAAGTTGAAGCTTCTTCCATTGGCAGTGTTCAATAATTCAAATTATTATTTTATCTTAACTTTAAAAAGAAATATTTGTTATAAATAGTAATAAGTCTCTAAAATTTCTTATTTGTAACAATTCCAAAGTATTGACCAAATTGATTTCCTAAACAACTATTTCAACTAATGTATTCTCTTTCTCTATATTTTGTTTGTTGCAATAATAATATATAATTATGATTTATAATAACTATAACTCACATTACTATAATAACTATTATTAATGTTTTGTATTGAGTAATGATTAATGACTTCAATAGTAGATTAACTACTTAAAAATCCAGTGGACATACTGGAGAATTTCAACGAAAATAATCAATAAATTGGGCACTCACTCCCATAAATGTTCCACCAGCCCGGGTGTATGTTTTTTTTGGGCTTCCTTTTAATTTATTTTCAAGTATTTGTTCAGTGGCATAATACCAGGAGTTCTGATGAGGGGATGGAGCAGTTAAACATTATGTGAGTAAAGAAATGATCAGATGATCAAGAGTATGAATGGATTACATTCTAGTTGGTAAGTTTTTTTTTTTGCACCGCGTCTTACTACCTGATTGGTTTGTACACCTATGTATTAATTAGCGTATTAAAGATTAATAAAGTTAAATTAATAGAATATGGACTCACATTTGCGTGAGGGAAGGAGTGAAATAATATTTAGGAAAAAACACCCTCGGTACATCCGACCAGGATTAGAACCTCAATCTCCCCACTATCAACAGTCTAGTCAATTGCGGGAATGACGTCTTAGACCATGTGACCACCAAAGCGGGTGTCAGCTTCAACACATTCGCACATCCCTCCCCAACTCTTGTCACTTTGGTTTTTGGAAACAATGAAAACACCCTTTAACTAGCTTCTAGAGCAGGCTTACCAACCTACTCTTTTTGAGGTGGTAAAACATCACACTCTTACTTTTCACTTATAGAAGCCAAATGTATTATTTTTTAAACTTTTCATGGTTATTGTATGAAATACCAACATTGATTTTTTGAGGTCCAAAACAAGTCAAAATATTATTTTTATTGATTAGTATAATATATATTAATAAAACTATTATTGATTCTTATTTAGGGAATGTTGATTTAAGTAACCTGAAGTTACACAGTTACCCATAAAAACAGTGAATAGACCCAGTTCGGTTTTCTCTTTTTACTTTTAGTAAATTATTCTTAATTTTAGGGTGGATATCTAATTCAAATAACTCCTCTGGGGAACTTGATGATAATCCTAGATACCAAGTTTTAGCCCGCTCTGTAGAATAGTTTCGGCTCTAGACCTAGGTACAGACAGATGCCATTGAGAAAACAACTTTTTTTTGTTTTGGGTTGAGGGAGTGGGGTCATGAACCGTTGACATTTATTAAAATCTCGAGTTTGATTTTTATGACGATCACAATACTTCTATCTCCGAGGGGTCGAGAGAAGGTAAAAATATTATTCTTTCTAGCCATAACTATGTACCATACACCAACTACTGTACCTTGTTTCAAGAACTACAATCAGTTTATGCTATGGATAAACTTTGATAAAATGATAATAATATTGACTGGTAGTAAGGTGCTGCGAGCCGCTTCGGTAACCGCATAATCTAACGCGCTATTCTCTCAGTAGACTAGACTGCCGATGACAGGGAGATCGAGGTTTGAATCTTGGTCGTGTGTACTGAGGCTTGTTTTTCTAAATGAGTTCCCACTCTCTCTTTTCAAATGTGGGTACACTTCCTCTAAACTTAACCTTCCTCATTCCTAGCCATTAGCATAATTAGTACATAAATGTATAACCCGAATCTGTAGTAAGACAAGACGCGGTACTAAAATAGGGGGTGGATTAAGATATTTCTCTACCCTAGATGGGCAAATATTCAAATTTCCATGATTGAAAACATATTTTCCTCGCAGTTTTAAATTCCCTGACTTTTCAGGGTTTTTCCATATTTTCCATTCTAGAGATAGCCAGATTCCAAACCCTCCGCCCTTCCCTTTTCACAACCCGATGTACGTCTGCTTCTGATAAACTCCATTCTCTGTTGAGTCGAAAATAGTTTTTGTTGTTGTGTGTGGTTGTCCTGGGCTGATGGAGGTGTGGCAGGGCGGAAGTAGGGAATGGTGGAAGGGCTATTTTTAAGCTGTCTCGCGCACGTGACTGAATTTTCCAGTCTAAAACAGGCCTCTAAAGTTTTGTTAGTAGCAGAGAAGAGGCTACTCATCTTTGATCGACAGTTCCCCCCCCCTTTTCCTTTCAGATACCCTGTCCTCATAATGCGACAGTCTAACGACGTCATCCCTTGCTATTCAGGCAAGTCATCATTTTATTCATTCTTTGACTGTCAGCTGTGTCAGAACGCTTATAATATGATTGCTCGGAGTTAATGATGTTTCGTACCTGTGACTCATGACAGGTCAAGATAAATTTCCTATGTTAATGAATTTACGTTCTAATTACGAGTTTTAAATGTATAACGTTGAAACAAAAAACCATAAATTCTTAATAATTATAATAATAGTCCTACCGGTACAATGTCATAAAAATTATTATTTTTATCGTGAAGTGGTATTTTGTAAACATATTGTTTATAAAATCCTTCACAAGCTAGGCTATTTGGCTTAGTTACGAAAATGACCTGTCTTCCTGACAGGATTTGGATTAAAAAAGTTTGTAGAGGCAAATTTCTCTAAAATAGGAAACAATAAAGAATGTAATTTTAAAAAACAAGTCAATGTTTTCAAGACTAGATAGTATAGTGGCTGTGTAAACTCGTCAAAGGAAGAGGGAAAGTAGTATCAGCAGGTAAACTAGAAGCCTCACAGGGTGAACTTCTCATTTTCTTCCCGCTCTTTCTTTTTTGTACATTGGTGTCTAAGTGTGATAGCGCCAAACTGCTCAGGTGTTTCAAGTTAAGATGCAACCCGCTTTGTAAAATAGCTTCGAAATCTACAAATAGGCAACGTCGTTAAAATAGCTTCACCAGCTTCGGTGGTTGAATGGTTTTAAAAATATATATAGAATCCGAAGAGCCGCACGTCAATTAAATCTTTGTAAAGGGAGATGGGGGTGTTATTTAAATACTCATTTCAATAGGTTTGATTAGAAATTATAATGTCGCTTTTCCCTTAAATGTCAAAGATTGTGAATAAGAATGTATTCTGGTAGATTTTTGGGTCGCGGGTGGGGTGGGAGGGGGGAGCTCTTACGGAACCAGGCAGGGGAAGGTTCTCGCTTGGGAAATTCTAACGGGAAAATCCTTCAAAATTTGAGAGTAATTTAGAAATTAATTAGAAAATTTAAAAAAGATGCATACAAGTTTATCGTTAATTAATATGTTTTATTAATTCTTCTTAGTTAAATTATGTATTATCAATGTAAATACATTATTGACAGTGATTGACACGCGAAGCAAATGGCTAGTGAGATATAACATGACAGTACAACTCGAAGTGACTTTAGGTTTTTAATTGGTTTAGTTTTTTAATTATTATTGCTAGTACTAACTATAATATTTCTGGGTCCGTCCCTGAAGAAAACATATTTCTGATATTAAAAGTAAGCGAACCACAACCGCTATTTCAGTGGTTATTTCGTAATAGCTGTCCATAATTATTTCAACAAAATGTCCACATCCTCTATTGAATCGAGTACGAAAACATCGCCCGTGAGTATTGGGCATCCAAGTCGGAACGTTGTTTCTTTGAGTCGGACAATGCTTGGGGTGGAAGGGGAGGGGGGTCGCGTCCTGCCCCCTCTCGGAAGTTCTGGGTACTGCAAGCACTAGTGAGTAGTGAGTGTGTGACTGAGATCGTGAGCAGATCGCGAGGCTGCTGCACACATGGGGCGGTGTGCGTGCTTCCACATACGATGCAGACATGTGAGTTCGTTTCTTACAGTCCAATTTTCATAGTAAAGGTCTTTATCCGACAACTCACGTATTCATACGTTAGATCATACTATCTGCAGCTCTAACTTTTGATAGACATTATTAATAGCATATTCTGAAAATTGAAAACTGACACCTGGACACGGGAATCGAACCCGAGACCTTTGGCTTGGTGCGCTAATGCTTTAACCACTGAGCTATCTAGGAATCTTCCCGTGCGCGGGGTCATTCTTCACTCATATTTTAAGGCAGAGTCTATGATGGACTTGCGGAAATCGTCGGTTACTAATGTGTGATTTTATAAAGATCACGACTTATCAGATAACGCAGCCCCCTTCGACTCGGAATGCTGCCACTTGTACAATTATTATAATTGTAAGGGAGTGCATATTTAAAAATCAAATAGCCAAAGCTATTGTGCTTTTTAGTGAGGATTACTTCATCTAGATATCATATTCTGAAAATTGAAGAATGACCATGGGCACGGGGCGACTCCTGGATAGCTCATTGGTTAGAGAATTGGCGTACTAAGCCAAAGGTCCCGGGTTCGATTCCCGTGTCCAGGTGCCATTTTTAAATTTTCAGAATATGATATCGAGATGCGAGTAAATCCTCACTAAAACAAATATAATAGCTTTGGCTAGTTAGTTGATTCTTCATTATTAATAGCTATAAAATAACATGACCAAAATTGTCAAATGTTAATTACTATGCTATCATTGTTAACTAAAAAAGGGGGGATTTGTGTTTTCAAAAAGGTCCTTCCTGTGGAAATCATGCTGTGCTAGGCAAAAGGTTCGCTTTATATTCCGAAAAATTGGTATTGTTCCGGTTATCTTCAGAAAATGGCCTACCGTAGAAAAATGTGTCACTGGGGGTTGGTGAGGGGAGGGAATGGCACCTGAAAACGTGTATCGAACCCGAAGCCTTTGACTTACCGCGCCAATACTCTTACCATTTAATTATTCCGAATTAGGCCCGTGATCAAAACTGAATGGTAAAATCAATGTTTTGAAATAAAAAAACAATTTACACAATTATATGTTATTTTTATTATTTTATTTGCATGGAGAGTAAAAAATCAGTTTACTTTCGAAAAATGATATTTTTGTTTTATGTTCTCATAGTTACAAAATTAGGAATTCTCTCCTTTATTCATATAGTTTGTGGTAAAAACTACCTGACAAATTGTTAGGGTCACTTCACAAAATGTTGAGATATTTCAATAATAATAATGATAATGATAATAATGGCGTGTCTGGGCTACAACATTCTGTAGCTCAGTTTGGAAAAGATTATCCAGTGCTAATGTACCGTTCCTCAGGGGACGCCCGAATGTACTAATTGTACGTTCTTTCCGTGGAGTCTCTTTCCATGTCCCGATGAGGTGATTGTTAATATGACGAGGTAAAGCCAATGAAGATCTTAACCTTATTTAAGCGTAATTAACCAAACCCTGATGACCCTGAGAATTATTCCCTTTTCGAGAGAAAAAAAATCCCCAGTAGTAGCTAGGAATCGAACCCGAGACCACTAGGTCAGCAACCAGGAGTTCCGACCACTATACCACGAGGTGAAATATTTCACTAAATAAACGCGATATTTTCTTGACATTTCTGAAAGGCAACCAAGGTAAGATCATCCTACTACAATCAGAAGCTCACATACATTAACAATTCGGGCATTTTAAGGTGTGATTTACTACAAGGCGTCAGACGCAAATATAGATGTTTTCCTACAAAGCGACTGACGCGTTCGAAATACCATAAAATATTGCAGACGAGACACTTTTTGTTTGCCATTAAATGGATGGCTATTGGTTATTAATATTAATCATTAGTTATTAGTATTAATAAAATTGAGCCGACAGTTTTATCTTAGCCATATGCTGTTCTCCAGTGGCGTAGCTACAGGAGCGACTGGAGCAGTCGCCCCAGGGCGGCATGGCTCAGACGGGCAAAGGGGGGCTTTGTATGAAATGTAAATTTGCGCCAAATTTCACTGACTCAAGATCAAGAAAGAAAAAAAGGATGTTCGACGAAGTACAGGCAGATGATCCCATCATGGACACAGAAAAACGTTTCCAGGTTGAGGTATTCAATCGTAGCCTGGATATCATAACTACGCAACTAACCGAGCGTTTTGAGTCAATAACTGAGATTTGTGCGTGTTTCAAATGTTTGAAACCTTTTTTAACTGACTCAGGTGACAAAGAAATTCTAGACTCGTGCAAGCCTCTAGTACTTAAATACCCAGATGACATCTCGCCTAGCTTAGGCCAACAGCTTGTAAGACTTAAAACTTGTTTTTCAAGCCACATTGAAAAACTTAAAAGTATTAAGAGACCTTGCCGATACTGTGATTGTGCGTGCTCAAGTTGAAGCCAGCTTCCCGGATGTTGTCAGTGCGTGCCTCATCTTTTTGACAATGCCCGTTACATCCGCAAGTGCTGAGAGATCCTTTTCAAAACTGAAAATTATCAAAATCTATCTTCGTAGCACCATGTCGCAGGAGCGTCTGAGTTCTCTAGCAACGATCTCCATCGAGCGAGCCAGAGCAAAAATATAGACTTAGAAGACACCATCTCACAATTTGCAAGTGCCAAATCACGAAAGAAAATTTAATATGCAATTTGAGTTCCTCCAACAATTTGTGAAGATTTTCACTACAAAATTTTGTCTTTTCAAAATTTTATTTTTATTTTTTAGAAGACTTTTGTGTTGGTAACCCATTTGTTAAACAATTTCACTTTTAATTTGTGATGTATTTCCCAAATTAATGTACTATTGACAAAAAAGTAAGGACCAAAAAACGTAAATGATAAACTTTTCTTTAAAAAATACTAAATGATAAACTTTTCTTTAAAAATACTATGTCGTTTGTGAATAAGTGTTACGTTAGTTTAGTTATATCTTTTTTTTTATATGCCACCGTGGTTCGGATTCCACGTTAAACTGTAGGTCCTCCATTTCATCTCACAATCACCCTACCATTGCACATTAGCGTAAGTGCGTATAACCCGAATGGGTAGTAAGACGCGGTGCTAATAATAATTTTTTTATATGTGATCAACAATAAATGACAAATGTTATCTATATTAAAATACTCTGTTTATTAGTTCCAAACTCCATGCACAAAAAGAAAATTTTAATTTCTTTTCTTTATGGAACAAGAATAATAAGAAACCACCAACATAGGCTACTTTTAAAGTCAGGTTAATCTGTTAGGTTTACTTAAATTTATATGGTGTTATGGTTCAGTTAATTTTTGGATGGAAACAATGCGGGGGGAGGGGGGAGGAGGCAAGTTAAACCGCTCCAGGGCGCTTCAGACCTAGCTACGCCACTGCTGTTCTCAAAAGCAATAGTTTAAAAAAGCAATGAAAAACTGTTTACAAGTTTACTATTAGTTCGTAGATTGACAGAAATATTTTTGCAACATAAGTTAAGGACATACTCTTAGAAAGTAAAATTTTAGGGTTAGTTAATTCATATTAAAGAATATTTTATTTTACAATAACGAGTAAAATAAAATGCAACTTGTCACACGAATTTATAGCCGCGTGAGCAATCGCGTCTATTCTGCTTCCAGAGACGCTGACGCTATCGGTTGTAGTGTGACGCGCGCGCCAGCCGTGGGTTACAAAAACGACATAATTTAAAAAAACACCAGAAGGAGTACATCGCGTCTGACGCGTTGTAGCTAATCACACCTTTAAATGTATTGTGAATCGGCAAACAGGACAATGAAGGGAATGTGCCGGGCAAACACGCAGCAAAGTCTATAATCACTGGTTAAAACACTGGTAATACGCCCTTATGGTTAGTAAAGTGCCATATTTTGCCTGCGACTGGTAGCAGTGAACATGTTTGTTTTAAGAACTTTTAGCTGATAACTCAACACAATGCATAGATAATACTTTTTTTCTTTGGTTAGTATTTCTGGTTCATACCCATTAACGACTACTTGGAGATTTCGAAGCTATTTTGTGAAGCGGGTTGGATCTTAACTTGACGTACCTAAGCAGTCTTAAGCACGCCAATATAAAAAATAGAAAGAGAAGGAAGAAAATGAGCAAGGTCTCTAGTTTACCTGCTGATGACACTTCCCCTCTTCATCTGACGAGTTTACATAGTCACTATGCTATTTGCGCCTTGAAAACATTGTTTTTTTTAATTACATTTTTCTTGTTTCCTATTCTAGAGAAATATGCTTCCAGGAACTTTTTTAATCTAAATCCTGTCAGGAAGACTCCTACAGGTAATTTTCGTGACTAAGCCAAATAGACTATCTTGTAGAGGATTTATAAACAATATATTTTCAAAAAAATTACTTAAAAAAAATAAAAAATATAATTTTGTGACACTGTAGAACTATTTTTAGTGTTATTTAAGAATTTATTATGTGTTTTTTTCAGCGTTATATCTTAAAAACTCTCTGAATAAAACGTACTCACTAACATGGGAAATACTATCTTGACCTGCGGTGACGTTATAGTTAGGCACCGTCTTTAAAAAGATCAGTGTACCGCCAGTTCTTTGAAGGCTTTTTTATCGTCCGTGCGCCTGAGTGACCTTGAAAACCTTTTGAACACATATATCCAGACCCTCTTAGTTCGAACCTAGATATTGCAATAAGACTTATTTGTAATTCAAATTTTCAGCATCAAAGTTCTATGGTTTTGCGTTGTCATTTTTGTATGCGGGTTTAGTTCGACATCTTATCTAGGTCGGCAGCTAATCTTCCTAGTGATTTTATAAAGTCCTGAGTTAGATTCCCAGCGTTGTCTAAAAATGTGTTATTGCCAGGATTGGGGCTTTCTTTACCTTTCATGGAGATGAATTAATGAGCGATCTTTATTTTTGTTTCTTTATCATCCTAAAAATGTTCGAAATTTAAAGTAGATAAAAAAACTCAACATGACGGGAAATTTTTGAATTGCTACATATAACACAATTATTATTGCTATCAACTACAGTTCGGTTTTCATTGTAAGGATATTTTATAAAATACAAATTATTTGTAGTCAACATTGAAAATGAAAAATGACACCTGGACGCGGGAATAAAATCCGGGAAAGCTAAGGTTCTAGGGTTTGATTCCAGTGTCCAGGTGTAATTTTCCAATTTAAAGAATAAACTATTTAGATGCGGCTATAACCGTACCTAACAAATATAAATAATTTTACTATTTAATCCATTAAATTATTATTGTTATTTAGGTATTGATAATATCTATCAAAAGTGACAGCTTGTAAAATTAGATTTATTATTTTTTCTAGCTTTAAATTAAGGCTCTTTCTATGAAAATTGCTGCTGGATTATTTATTGTGTTACCGATGTTTTTTACAGGATTTTAAAAAGACGTGGGGGGCATAAGGACGTGGAAAACTAATTATTCTAGGGGGAGAGGGGTCCGCTGGTAAATTTTACCATACCTTTAGCCAATAAAAGTTTGTATGCGCATATATGACCCCCCCCCCCCTTCCTCTCTTAGTTGGCTTGCGATTATTGAATAAATAAGTTCCTGCTGTTTAATTCGCGATATCGCAGGCCAAGAAATAGCCAGCTTCAGCTGACACACAATATCTCAAACGATTGTATTGACCCACAACAGTTGCGTTGCCGCAATTCATTGCGTGGTTACCTCGGGCATTGCTTTTCTTTGCTTCAAACCTACAGAAAAAACTCTTCATTTTATGTCTTCCGAACCAGTTTTTTAATAAATTTAGAAAAATCAAATCTTAAAGTTCCAGTTTCGAGGTGCACATATTTGTGCACAGGAGCTACTGTTTTACTTTTTTTTTCAAACCACTGCGGTCGGTAGATATTGCGCAATGCTCATGACAGACAAACAAACAAGCTCTTAATTTTATTAATATAGATATACGTTGATATCGTAGTAGAAAGGGCTGCCCCCCTTCCAGGCGACCCCAAATCATCCCTCTTGGCTACGTGTCTCAGAGAAGGGTAGCCAACATAGAATTCGCCTGGGACATGGAAATAGTCTGGTGTGATGTTCGTGTAGCCGTGAATGATTCTATTAGAGATCCCGAGCCGGAAGTTGTTAATCAGCGCCGTCTCCTGTGGATCCTGGAACTAATTTACTCTCGTCCCAATGTCGCCGGCTGCAAATATACTAATCTGTTTTTTCCTCGTCACTGTCGGCGAAGCGAATGTTTTTTCCTCGTCACTGTCGGCGAAGCGAAACGTTTCTTTTACACGTTTATGTACTCAAATTCGATGAACTAAAAATGTCAAAAGGTTAGAATTTTCGATTTAAGTACGGTAACACGATAGTAAACGGTGGATCACTGAATCCTTTGAAGCTCCTTATAGTTAGTGAACTGTGGGGTCGCTGTAGTTCTTGAATCCTCCTATATAGTGAACTGTGGATCACTGAATCTCTTGAATCTCCTTATATAGTGAACTGTGGCTCACTAAATCCCTCGAATCTACCTATATAGTGAACGGTGGATCACTGAATCCATGAATCTCCCTTTAGTTAACGATGGGTTACTGAATCCCTGAATCTTTCTTGGTAAACGGTTGGTCACTGAATCCCTCGAGTCTCCCTTTAGTTAGTGTTGAGTCACTGAATCTCTTGAATCTCCCAATATAGTGAACGGTGGTAACTGAATCCCACGAATCTCCCTTTAGTAAATGGTGGGTTACTGAATCCTTTAATCTCTCTTTGGTAAACGCTTGTTCATTTAATCCCTTGAGTCTCCCTTTGGTAAACGGTTAGTCACTGAATCCCTTGAGTCTTCCTTTAGTAAACGGTTAGTCACTGAATCCCTTGAGTCTTCCTTTAGTAAACGGTTAGTCACTGAATCCCTTGAGTCTTCTTAGTGAACGGTGGCTCACTGATCCTTGAATTCTCTTTGTTAAACGGTGGGTCATTGGATCCTTGAATATCTCTATATGAAATGTGGTCACTGTATTCCTTGAATCTCCCTTTAGTGAACGGTTGGTCACTGGATCCCTTGATTGTCCCTTTACTGAATGGTGGATCATTGAATCCCTTGAATCTCTCTATAGTGAACTGTGGGTCACAGTCTTTTGGCGCTTTTATAACACATTCTACTGGAACTCAGAACAACAGAACTATAAGACAGTTCTCTAAGAACATCGTCTCTCAACCACCAAACCATGGGGCCAGCAAATTATCTTGAATGAGCTATTGTGGTAGACTAGAGAGGCCTTGTTTCGACTCCCGATCGAGTACACTTTGGAGTCAATTTCCCTTGATTAAATTGTCGCTAAAAACTATTACACACTCTCTCAGGTGTATCTATTTATCCGCTCGCCCTAATTACATTCCAAATTGCCCCTAAGAGAGCTCCACGTGTGCTGCCTGTAGTAACACGACCTCAGAGATCATCAACGCGTGTCGATTGTTTTTATTTATGACGGGTGCTATGAATAGCAACAACACACAGCCTCCCGCCCCCTCTTCCTTCCTGGCGTGTATAAACAAATCTGCTGGGCGCCAGCTCACCTCCACAGACTGGGGAGTCATTCACTGTTCCTCTTGTTAGATGTGCACGTCGGGGTTCCCAAACTGCTGTTTAGCTTCCAATCCAGTTAAGTAACACATCATCTTTCAAATGTTCTATAAATAAAAAGTAGACAAATAAAAGGACATTTATGTCTCTTGTATCAAAAGGAGAAATATAAAAAATATTACTGAAAATACACTTTCTGCTCCTTTTTTAAATTATTATTATTATTATTATTATTATTATTTTACTTAGGGTCAAAAGTTTGGGGGGAACAAATATATTCAAATGATTGAACTACGATTAGAAATTTTTATCAAGTTATTATTTATTTCTCGACCTTAAACATATTGAATAAAAATTTGTTCAAAGTGGTAAAGTTCAAGACGTCTGCTTTATGAATAGAATTTTCATACGAAAATTGCATAGGCATATTTTTTTTTCTCTAATATGTTTTATTTTGTCATGTGTCGTGTTTAATATTTAGTATTGCTTAATATCATGTTTGTTGTTATTTAATTGTATTTACTTCTAAACAATACATTCAATATTATTTATAAGTTTTTTGTTATTATGTTATTGGTACATTTAATTTAAAACTGATATTGATAGTTGTCAGAATCAAAGTAGAACATATTATTTCCATTTTAAAAAGATCACCTAACTTCACTCTACACTGTTTTTATAGCACATTTTAGGCTAAAAAATAAAGTATTATGTAAAAAAATTATACAACTACTACCCGTTCGAGTTATACTCCTGTTTAGTAATATAATTACTCTTGTGTGTTAGAGATGAGAAAGTGTAGATGAGAAGGATTTAAGAGGAAGTGTATTCCACATTTGTGTGGGGGTAGACAGGAAAACCATTTAGGGAAAACTACCCTCAGTACACCCGACTGAGATTCGAAACCCTCTCTCCTCATCATTATCATTCCGGTCTATTGTGAGAGTGATGCCCTAGACCAGTGATTTTCAATCTATTTTAAATCACAGCACAATGAACAATGTGCTAAAGTTCTCGGGGTACACCATCACTTTTTTAAGGAGAGAGTTTATTATTAAAATAACAAATATTAAGTTTGTGTTTAAATATTCAATAGATAAAATTCTAATAATTGTGATGTTTTAAAAATCATGGTCTAAGGCATCACTCTCGTGTTAGAGTAGACTGCCACTGACAAGAAATTGAGGTTCAAATCCTGGTCAAATGAGGTTTTTCCAAAACGTGTTTTCCACAACGTGTTTTCCACTCTCCCTCCACGCCAATGCAGGTACACTTCTTGTAAATTAAACCTTCCTAATTCTTAGCTCATTAGAAAATTGGTACATATGCGTATAATTTGAATGGGTAGTAAGATATGGTGCTAAAAAAATTAAAAATGGTTTAAAAATGGTACCTGGACACAAGGATCTAACCCGCTACTTATGACTTTAGCGCGCCCAGAGACGACTGTATCTTAAACCAAACTTAATTTCCACCTTCCTCAAATATTTTGAAAAAAACAAAAATTTAAACTGGGGATGATAATATTATGTAGTGTTTCCTGCTTTTCATTTCCATTTAGTTGAGGTATTTAACGTGTACTTTCTAAACATAATGATATCAGCATTCAGCACATAAGAATTTCTATGAGCAAGAGTGAAAGGGCCTTCCGATTTTGCTGGCAAAGGTATTTTCACATACCTTCCAGGGTTCTTTTAGATGTCGCAATTGACATGGGACCGAAGACTTTACTTCCCTATGAAGGAAGTTTGGGCTATGATTTTTATTGCTCAAGAAAAATCAGTCTGGTGTTTCTTTCTAATTTATAAGGTCTTGAAGTAGTGAACTGTGCAGAACGTGAGATGCAACTAATGTTGAATGATTACAGGTGGAACTGGGTGGTGGTCTGTCGAGGGTCGCAGCGGACTCGGAGGTTGCCACCGACAATGAAGGATTTGCTCAGGAATGGTTTGATGAGGACTTTGGTCTCAGTCGGACACGGCAGGAGGCAGAGGATCTTCGACTGCAGCAGTTACAAATCGAGCAGGAGGCAAGTTAGGTTCAAACAGCCAGAAATAAATAATTAGATCAAATTTTTTACAAAGCCTCTTAAACTTCATGGATTCAGCCCGCAAGTGTGTTATATCGAAGAGTGGCCGCTGCAGGTTGGCGAAGGTAGTATCAACATTTGTGGATAGAGAGTGTCATGTGATCAGTATGACATACCTTTTGGCCTTTAATCTCAGTTTTTTAGACTGGAGCCACTACTTCTTTATTCAATTATCTCCGTAATTATCATCAAGAGGCTAAGTTGACTCAGTTCCAGACCCACCACTTCACATAAAAATCTGGAAGCGCCGGGGATTGAACGTGAGACCTCTTAAAGCTTTGTTAAACAAAGGTTGAATAAGAGAAACTGTATCGGTACTTATCTGCAAGATAGGGATAGGGTGTAATGAGGTGGACTGGATAGAACTAGCTCAAGATAGGGATAGAGTGTAATGAGGTGGACTGAATGGAAATAGCTCAAGATAAGGATAGGGTGTAATGAGGTGGACTGGATGGAACAGCTCAAGATAGGGATAGGGTGTAATGAAGTGGACTGTATAGAACTGGCTCAAGATAGGGGTACAGTGTAATGAGGTGGACTGGATGGAATTAGCTCAATATAAGGATAGTCTGTATTGAGGTGGACTGGATGGAAATAACTTAAGATAGGGATACGGTGTAATGAGGTGGACTGGATGGAACTAGCTCAAGATAGGGATAGGGTGTAATGAGGTGGACTGGATGGAACTAGCTCAAGATAGGGATAGGGTGTAATGAGGTGGACTGGATGGAACAGCTCAAGATAGGGATAGGGTGTAATGAGGTAGACTGGATGGAACTAGCTCAAGATAGGGATACGGTGTAATGAGGTGGACTGGATGAAAATAGCTCAAGATAGTGATAGGTGACATACTTATTTAAGTGTGGCAATGAATGTTCGAGCTACTAATGTCTTAGAGTAAGTAAATAAGTATTAATTACTGCTGCCATAATAGGTGATACAAATATTTGTTTAAATCCACTCCTTCCTCTTTCCCCAGATCCAGCAACTGCAACAAGCCCAGGAGCAACTGCCCTACTACTACATCCGTGAGATCCCCAACAAGCCGCCCCCACCTTATACCCCCCCGGGTCAAACTTGTGGCGCTCCAGTACCATGTGGCCAGGCGCAGGTGACAACATTCACTCGTCAAGCCACCGAGCACCTACACGCTGCATTGATGACAGGCGAGGGCCTCGCCATGGTGGAGCTTCCTCAACACTTCCTGGGCTCCGGCCATCAGGCCGTCTTTCGACGCTTCCTCTTTGACCTTGCCACACGATTGGTAATATATATGTGCCCTCAGTTTACCCTAGAAGGTAGCAATCTTATCTTGACTGATTCCACAATGGCTTTACGTTATAAGCTACACCATACTGCACTGACCTGCAAATGGTGTACCCCGGCGGTGAATTAGGTTGCCATGCATCCACAGCCCAGAACATCATGCATCACTGTTGTAAGAACACGAATGAAGTTGATACAAGCGGCAGCAGTGGGTCGTTTATATTTCTTACTCACTCATATTTACAAATATTTCAAATACATGAAACAAAATTAAAAGCCTTAGTGCAAAGTAATAGCTATAGTCTACTCAAATTAAAAATAGTTTTAACCTTTTATCTTTGGACATTTGAATCTACTTCGGGGGGAAAAATTACTCTATACTTTGCTAGCTCTGATTTAGGGCCGTATCACACTAGGATGCCATTGCAGCGCTGCTGGCAGCACTGTTGGCAGCACTGTTGGCATATTTGGGGTCTGCCACCCAAGATGACAACCAAGATAACAGCTAATGCTACAGTATCAGCATGGATGTTGAAGAGTTAATACTCATCGCTTGTATTCGTCAGTGTCGGTTAGGTAAAAAGAAAGGGAAAAAGGGGTGTTTTTTTGTGCATTCTTTCATTGCAGATTGTAGCACACATGGTTTGTTTGTTATGTTATAGAGTGATTTAAGAAAATACAAAGAAAAATGTTTCAACTATGTAAGTATGTCAAAATCTTTTGATAAGTTATTGGATATATTATATATATAACTTTTCTGTGTCAAAATTGTCCATGTTGCAAGAAGTAAACCACACGGTACAAAACCCACTGGCAGCGCTGTTGGCATCTGAATGTGAGATACCAGATCTCACTCTGTGTATTCTTATGGCAGCGCTGTTGGCATCCTAGTGTGATATGGGCCTTTTTGTACAACCATTAGACTAACCGCGTAATACATTTTCTACTACCCCGTACTCAAAATAAAAGTGTGCCGCAAAAGAATTTGTCTTGTTAAGTGTACCATAAACTAATGTTTTGCGGAACACTTTCATCGTAGAACCAAGTAAAGTAAACTAGAGATGGGTCACATTCTAATTTATAATTTGAATACCAATCTTAGACAAATATATGAACGTAAGAGGAAATGGAAATATAATAGTTAGAAAATACGTATACCTCAGTTTTAGCTTCTGTGGTGCTGAATGACAGCTCACAGCTGACTTCTGACGGCTTTGAAAAGCTACCAGACCAAATTATGTATCCCTACACCGAACCATATGATCTGCAAAAAACATGTCTTAAGTAGTTGTCACTTCTGACAGTCAAAATTTAGGTATATACCTAAATGTTGACTGTCAGAAGTCAGCTGTGAACTGTCAGTCAGCACCAAAGAAGCCATGGGGCTACTGTAGATAATAGTAATTAAATATTTACATTTTTATATTCTTTAAATTGAAAAATGACACCTGAACACGAGAATCGAACCCGGGACCTTTGGCTTGGTACGCCAATGATCTAAACACTGCACTATCTAGGAGTCCCATGCTCAAGGTCATTCTTCACTCATTTTAAGGCAGAGTCTGTGATGGACGTTCTGAAATCATCAGCTAAATATCTGTAATTATAACTACACGCTATCAGTTAACACAGCCATCTTTGACTCAAGAGGGGTTTATTCTGTCAATAGTATAATGAAAATTGCACGGATGCGCCTATCATGATGGATTAAATAGCAAGCTATTATATTTGTTAATTACGGTTCTGGAAGCATCTAAATATCATATTCTTTAAATTGAATATGACACCTAAATGTGGGAATCGAACACAGGACTTATGGCTTAATATGCTAATGCTCTACCACTGAGCTATCCAGGAGTCATCCGTGCCATGGTCATCTTCACTCATATTTAAGGCAGAGTCTGTGATGGACATGCAGAAATTGTCAGCTACATAGTGTGAGTATGAGTGAGTGAAGATGATCCTGAGCACGGACGACTTATTTATAGTCTCCTACCTACTTTTGTTTCCACTACGCTAACTACCCACTTGGCTTGTGCACATATGTACTATTATGTTAATGTGTAAAGAATGAGAAGATTGAATTTGGTGGAAGTGTACCCACATTTGTTGGAAGGAGAATAATAAAATGTTTAGGGAAAACCACCTCATTACAGTTGACTAGGATTACTACCTTGAGCTCCCTGTCATCGGTAGTCAGTCGATTGCGAGAGTGATGTGTCGGACCATTGAAGTGGTTCATTATTTATTAGAGCTAGGAATAATCTTGTAATTTAATACACACTTAAATTCACTAATTTTTTCCCCGCTAATATTGTAAATTAAATATTTTTTTAATCACCATGTCTTACTACCTGTTCAAGTTACTCTAGCAAAATTCCCAAGTTTGATTCCCTTATTCAGGTGTAATTTATCAATTTAAAGAATATAATATTTAGACGCGTCTCAAACAATAATTAACAAATAAAATAGCTTGTCTATTTAATCCATCATTTACATTTTTTACTAAAATGCATTCATTCATTCATTCAATAAAGTGTTAACCACGCCCCAGACCAGTAATTTGTTAGTTTTATTCTACTATTATGATGGGGCTTAGCTACCAATAAACAGTATTAGAGTTCTAAAACAAATTTTAACTAAAGAAAAAAAAAAGTTTTAATTGTTTTAAATCTCGAATATCCTTAAGGGTTCAAGGATCCGAGGGTACCATCCCTCCTTGCTACCTTTCAGGGTAAACAAAGGGTTCTATGACACTCACCACTTGTAGATTAGCTTTCTCAGTTCGTTATTATATTTTGAACTATATAAATTGATCCTATGGATATTCAAAACTTGGAAAAATAATTTATTTGCTTTAAAATCTTGCAATAAATATATTATTGCTGCTATGTATTTTAATATACAGTCAAATTTTCATAGAAAATGCCTTACAAGATCTGTATTCATCCATCAAGTGATGTAATTTGCAGCAAACATTTTTTAAATATATTTTAAAACCTATAAAATAACACTAATGATATGGTCAGATATTATAAATGTTGACAGCAAAAAAAGTCTTATTTTAAAAGGCCCTTTCTTACTAAAATTGGACTATAGCTGCAAAATTAAGAGCCAATTTTATAGTCAGACTTAGTATGCCTCAAGTGCGACTATACTAAATACATGACAAAATCTACCTAGACCAGAATGGAATGGGCAAGTTTCATATGCGATACTGGCCCATTCCATTCAAGTTTAGGTAGGTGATGGTCTAAGGCAGAGGTCCCCAACCTTTTTATACCTTAGAGCAAATTCAAAATTAACGTTATTGCGGCGGGCACCAATTACTTTTACAAGGCAAATTTACTAAATCCCGCCAGGATCAGAGGTCAGCCTCAACACTACACACACAGCCGGTCAACTGCCTTGTTAATTTTCCAACAGTGATTGTTGCATGTGGTTGTGGGTAATACTCAAAGCGCCATGGTGGGAAAGGGGAGGGAGGTTCAACTCCCTCCAACTTGACAAAAAATAAATAAAAAATACTGCTTAATTTACTGTTTTAACAAGACCAAAATAAAGCCGCAAGAAAATATTTAACTACTCACCACCATTTTGGTGCTTAGGTACATTTTTAAAATTTAAATTTATTCTGTGTTTATTCGGCAACAAAGCTGGGTAGACCCATGTCAAGATATTTACAAAGGAAATATAAAGTATTAGCATGGTATTAGTGAGTGTGGGGAGAATGATGGCCGGGGGTAGGTCTTAGAGATTAGGAAAAAGCAGAACCATTCAGCTTGAAACTATTTGAATTGTAGTTCCGAGTAAAAGTACACTTTGTAAATGAGCCAGAAAAGAGGAATGAGAGGGAAGGATTGGAAAGAGGGGGGGGCTTTCAATCACCAACTTCTTGAGAACAGCATACCTGGAAATAAGCACAAACTTGATTTTTGTGGGAATTATTAGTCAATAACTTTTCAGCTGTGGTCAAAAAGTGGTGGGCAGATGCAAAAGGCTCGGCGGACACCAGGGCGCCCGCGGGCATAGGGTTGGGGACCGCTGGTCTAAGGCATCACTCTCATAATAGATTAGACAGTCGATTATGGGAAGATCAGGGTTCTAATCTCGCTCTTGTGTAATGAGTGTGGCTTGTCCTAAATGGTTTTCAATTTTTCATGCAAATTTGGGTACACTTCCTCTAAATTCAACCTTCCTTATCTTTAAACAAATTAATATAATAATTAGTACATATGTGTATAACCTTAATAGGTAGTAAGACATGATACTTTAAAAAAAACTTCACACTAGTAAATTTTATGAAAAACGAAATGTCATTCCTTCTGTACTTCAATATTTTGTCTGGAAAACGGGAATTACTTCTGAAAACATAGGAAATACTGTAGTAAAAAAATAATATTAATTCTAATGAAATACTCTATTAGACCAATTTTTTTTACCCAGCATTCCTATGGGCACGTGAAATAATTTTTCCAAAAATTATCAATATTTAGGTAAATGCTCTCAAAAAGCTTCAAAATCTCCACACTAGAACATGCTCGCAGAAATCTGTCTCTTTCCCTAGGTAAATTGGCCACCTTGTTAACCATTGTGAAATCCTGTTATTTCAGGTTGCAGACGCATATGGTTGGGAGGAACCGAAACCGTGTCTCCTCTGGGAGTGGCCGCTTTGTTCCCACAGGAAGAAGAAGCTGCCCCCGCGATCTCGTGATGATCTTCATGACATTGTGCAGAGACAAGTATCGCAACTGTTTGGGTTTGCACCGCGGCCAGGCAGAGATAATCTTATCGTCAGATGGAGTCGCAGAAAGAGGGATTGCGTCGATGATCTGTTAATGAGGGAGTCTCACGAGGAGGAGGCAGGGTGGACGAACTACGACCAGGATGAGGTCACCGTCAAGAATGAAGTTACCGTGTGCATCCTGAACTGCCTCCTTGACGAAACGGCCAGAGTGTTCAAAGAAATATTCGACAAAAGAAGTGCACGGATTTTGGAAACATAAAAACGAGCGGGTAGTGTTTGATGTATCTAGTCTGATATTTGCCATGGTTGTGATCTGGTGGCCTTCTCAGTGCCAAGGAATTGAATGATGATTTTAAATTCCTATTTTAAAAAAAAAAGTGTTATTTGACTGTTCTTTTGACTAAACACTTTGTGTGTGTGAATAATGAAATGGAAATAGTATTATGAAATTTGTGTTAATTTGTATGTTCATATAATAAATTCATTTGATATAAATTCTGACTTTAAATAACTATAACTTCAAGGTTGAACTTGTTTGAAGACTATTTAATGAAGCAGGGCAAAATTTCAAATTAACATCACAATACCTGTACATTATTAATTTAAATTACATGATTATTTGACTAATCATAAATTAATCACATGTGGGTTTAAGGTTGATTAGTCATTAATTACCAGTACCAGTCAATTGATTGAGGTCTCTAAAAATATTGCATAAAATGACATAACAAAGCAATGAGTTATTTTTATATTTTATTTACAGATGTTTTTTAATTTAAAATTAATGCATGTGTAAATTTTACTGCACAACTATCTGAACACGCACATTATTATATAAATGAGTGCTTGTTTGGTCAAGTTATTGTTACTTTTTTTTCCTTGAAGACTTGTAAGAATACTAATTGTCCTATTTTTCTTTACCAATTTACTTTTTTTTTCCTTTTGTGTTTTTTAGTTTCCTCTTTGAGGAAGTTGAATTACTCGTTTCTCACTCGATCCTAATGAGTTTCGATAGTTTGTATGGTAATGATCAATTTTCTTTAAGAGGCAGCCATTATCTCTTTGTCCAATGGCAACAGTGTAAAGTGTGAACTGTGTTGTTCTTTTCATTGTAAAAGCCATATTGTGTCTGCTCTCGTTTATATGTTTTTCTATCCACCTTTCTTGTACTTTCATCCAAATACATAAACAAAATACCTCAAAAAAGCGAAAAGGGGTTTTCCTTAAAGAGAAGAAGTACTTTCCTTAGCTTCCATAAAAATACAACTATTTTTGAATAAAAAACAATACATGTACAGTTGTTAATGGTCCATGAATACTGAGCAACGCTCGGAAGATGGAAATGATATTTTATTTGCAGATGTAGCCGCATCAAATATCATAATAGTAAATTGAAAAATGTCACCTGGACGAGAATACATAATACAGTATTTTCACCAATTTTAAATTACAGTTCATCAACCCAACTGTTTCCAGCTTATGGCCAGGTCAGTTTATTAAAATGCCTCCATCTTCCTTCCACCGTTCTTCCTCCTTTAATTTTTTCCATTCTTCTCCTCTCACTTGAACACTTTCTGTTATGTGCTCCTCCCATCTCTTTCTTGGACTCCCTTGCGGTCTTTTTCCTTCATACTTCATTGCCAACATTTTATTGTGCAGCCTCTCTTTGGCCGTACTCCCCTCTCTTTCTTGGATAATTTCATTCTCTATTCTGTTTATCCTTGTTACAGTTAACATGCTTCCCACAAACTTCATTCCCATGGCCTCTACTTTCCTAGGATCTCTTATTTTTAATGTTTGTGTTTCTGCTGCACTTCCTTACTCTTCAAGGGCACTTATCATCTCCATATTAGGTTTCTTACACACCTATAGAACAACTCCCCTCCCTGCCCTCTTCTTATTAGATCCTCTCTACATCCACCCTTCACTTCAATCATACTTAGAAGAAACCTTACATGCTGTACCTTTCCCAGCTCCAGCCCATCCATCTTTATAGCTTTACTAGGCTTTATCCTCTTCCCACTCTTTCACTTGCTTATTACATTCTTGTAGTTGTTCCTGTACTTCATCTTCCTTCTCCCTTCATATCAAAAAGTCATCAGCAAACATTATGGCATTCATTCTTTCCTCCCCGAATTACACTTGAATGAGTTTAAGAAAATGTTCGTTTATTTAACTGGTTTACAATACATAATATATACTGTAATTATTTTCAGTTACAGGAAAACACTTTGTGTTGACTACAACATGTAGGCTTTTTTTACCATCATATATCACTGTTTCTTACCAATCTCTTTAACTTTAGCTTGTTAACCAATAAAATATATTTCATTTGAGTTTAATTTTTCCCTAATTTCTGAAAAATGTGTTTAGATTATTCGGAATTTCGGACTACCAAAGTTTGGTTAAACTGGTTTTACTGTAGTTTGATAATTATTTTAGATGCAAACAATATAGGCAATGTAAAATAACTAATAACTTTCATAAATTGTTTTATTTTCACAAATTTTGAAAACTGTAAATTTTGATTAGAGATGAGACTCAAATCATTAAAAAGAAAATCAATTTCTTAAGTGAAATTTATTTGACAGCGTTAATACTGCTTATTGTAGGTTCATGCCCAATTATTATATTAATAATAATTATAGGATGAACTAAACAACCAAGCCCCAGACCAGTAATTTAACACTTGAAAGAATGTTAAGATTTCGTTACTATTTGTATTTTCTATTATTCTATTATACTTATATTCCCTCTTATGTTCATAATTTTGGACAAAATTCAGATTCGGGATTCAAAGGTAAATTGGAGATTCAGATTTATATATAGTAGTGGATTCGACCCTAACTCTAATATTGAAAACAAAATAAAATTTGAAGTGTAAATTAACTTCAATTCACACTGTGAATCCATATCTTTGAGTTGATTATCTATACAAAGTTCATCAATATGCACTCACACTAAGCATTAAGTTATTTAAGGCTTTTATTTCATGATTCTCAACCCCCACTCCCTTCCCCATGTACAGGATTGTAAGATTTTCTGTCCCCGCCCTTCTATTTTAAGTAATTTTGTATGACTCGATAAATTAGATTATTTTAATTGTTTAGCTATTTTCCATACATAAAAGTTGGTAATGACATATCAGTG
The DNA here is from genome assembly GCA_033556935.1 of Timema podura. Taxonomy (NCBI): domain Eukaryota; kingdom Metazoa; phylum Arthropoda; class Insecta; order Phasmatodea; family Timematidae; genus Timema; species Timema podura. Next base: position 25,563,714 of record JAVRXN010000007.1, on the reverse strand, counting down.
AAATTTTATAATTAACAGGTATATTTATTTTCTGATTTTTTTTTTGTCTCACCGTCAACATTGTTAAAAAAAAAACCTTAATAAAATTGATTCTGACCCCCACTTCCCTCACCCCAAAACCCTTAATAATTTAAGAATGGCCCCTAAGCATAATATATTTCTAGATATAATTGTGAGGTGTAATGTACATAAACGTACATATTGAAATTCATAAGTTGTGGTACAATATTGTGTTGAATAGTTTTGTTTGAAATAAGCTAATTATAGAGTTGTTTCAATTTAACCCCACCAAAATACCTGAATCATTTTTAAAGATCCACTTTAATTTGGGAAGGAAAGCAAATCTCACTGACTTGAATACTTGAAAATCTGGTGAAAATATTAAGACTGACTTTAATAATAGGCTAAATCATACCTATTTTAAACTAATTAATGTTGTTGATAACATTGACATTTTCTTATTTATTTTGGGATCCAAACAACTTGTATCAACTAACCTAAAGGTATAAGGTGAGAGCAATTTTTTTTTTAAATCCACTAGCATTTGTCTAAAGGGCCCCATACATGATAATGCATGCATGACGTCATCGTGATTGTCACTCCCATGATTGATGAACGGTCGACCACACACGAGCATGCATGCATGAGATTCTGTCAGTCGCGTTTGATCTGTCCAGTGAATAGGTAAATATGGCTGATTGATGAAATCGCGTAAAAAACTCTGTATCTACCATGTTCACGCTGTGAGAAATAGCCCTTGAATGAAGATGTGCTGTCAGTAAGCCCTATTCAAATTCATGCTTGCATTTCAATCACCAACTTGCATGTCAATCATAGGCAAAAAATCAAACATGTTTGAAATCCTTAAAGCACGAACCTGGTGTGTCAGTCACCTACGTGCAAAGCCATATACAATCAGTTTTGCATGACATTCACAATGACTGTCATGCATGCATGATCGTGTATGGGACCCTTAAAGAAAGTGTGTATAAAAATAGATTCTTCTTTGGTGTACCTAGCCGATGTTAGGTCTTAAGGCTTCCCTTTCTATCCGGTTTTAATTGTTTATTGAATCCAACTGGTTAGTGCCCTTTGTTGATATTGATTTATTTAATTGTATGTTTTTATTAGTGGGTTTATTGTCTTATTTCATTTGACAAACTTAAAATAAACCTAATAGTAAAATTGTTATGTTGAGTGTTGTTATTCAAGTAAATATAATTTAAAATATTGAATAAGCTTTAAATACTTGGGGAGTGTGATACAGGAAAGTGGAAGAAACAGAAGAGAAATCATTGCGAGAAGGAGGCAAGCATAAGCTTTATTCAGAAGTGTGAGAAGTTTAATTTGGAGCAGGGATGTGCTGAAGAAGTGTAAAGGAGTGATCTACAATATTGACATACACAGCGGAAACGTGGTTAATGAAGTAGCAGGATGGAAGCAGAATTCAAGCACTTCTGAGAAGTACTATATAGGAGTGAAGACTGGAGAGGATGACTGACAAATTAGAGGGTGAGAGGAATAGTAAAGGAGGAGACAGTGCAGGACAGGATAAATAAGTCATGACTAAGGTGGTACGGCCATGTGAGGAGAATGGTGGAAAAGATACCAAAGATGTTGGATATTGAAGTGGGGGGCAGGATGCCAAGAGAAATATCGAGGGACAGGTGGCGCTTAAGGGTGTACAGAGAGGTGTTGAGTAGTAAGTACTATCTTCGTTGACTTATTTATTCCCATCCATTCTTCATCGACAATACTTTCCTGGAATATTCCACTAGTTTATAAAGCTATGTAAAAGGAAACTTCTCTATTTCTTAAGGAGTTGTGGGAATCTTTACAGTTTTCTTTAATTTAAAAACTGATGAGTCACTTTGGACGATACTGACAATTTAATCTAAACATATTTTACGAATATCATTGAACAAAAATATTTGCTAGGTAAGAGTTGTGTACTGTTCACAAACATGATTAGAATATGACGATGAAAATTACAATAGAGCACTGGCTCGAAGCCCAGAAAGAGCATTCATTGTTGTACTAATCCAAAGGTCTTGGGTTTAATTGCCCTGTATAGATGTGATGCTTTAACAAACATTTTAGTAAAATTAATAGTGCTATTTATGTCATTGCTTTGAAGACTTACCAGTCTCAGGAAATAGAAGTTTAAAATTTTACTTTTGTAAAGTGTTTAATTTTCGCTTCTTTTCTGGACATGAATTTTCACTCCAAAGTGTAGAATTCCTATACTGGTGTAGTTTCCAAGCATTGACAAAACCAAAGAAAATATTTAACGCAAGGAATTACCGGAGAAACCGTTGTTTAAAAAATGATCGATGTCTGGATCCTTACGAATGTATTTTTAAGTCAAACACAGAAGGGAAAAAAAATTGATTTCATGCTGGAGAAACTTATTTTTAAACTTTAGTTATAAAAATCTTCATTATTTTATGTCCAATAACTCCATTCCTCAAAACGGCCAATGATGGAATAGTTAGTTCTCTTTTGGTAAGATCGTTGAAATAGTTTGAGGATTTTGGAATCATGCCAGCTGTTAATTGAATATCACTAATAACTTCCACAAAATTTTCACCTATTGTATGTTTTGCTATATGAAATCATTAACTAAGCTATTGTCATTCAGTATGCCAAAATTAAATTTTACTTACCTAATCTACTCTACTTAACCTTGAAGAATGTAGACCTAAAACACTTTACAATTGTAACTTCTTCTCTGAATCAAGAAGCTGTTTGAATGAAACATTATAGCTTACTCCCGACAGTTGAAAGTAATGGCTGAATCAGCGGTCTGGAGTTTACCTGCCAAAACCAAATCTACACCCAATTTATTGAGTTAAAATTGTATAAACTAACTAAAACTACAGTTCTATGATGAAGGAAATTTTGTGTGTGTGTGTGTGTGTGTGTGCGTGTGCGCGTGCGTGTGCGTGTGCGTGCGTGCATGAGTGTCAATAATATGACTTCTTGCCTTTAAATTTATCAATTTCCATTTTTCCAACAAATTCTAAGAGAGATTGCAAAAAAGCCAAAATCTTAAATTGATAAAGCCTGTCTCTTAATAATACCCCATAGTTGGCTTTTTTGTATCTACAATATTCCACCATTTTACTATCAATTGCACAAAATAAACAGTTTAAGGAGATAAGTTTTTCCTTTCCAAACTTGTGGGGCACACTGTTTTGAAATTAAGCTTAGGTGCATTTTTTTACCAGTGAGTTACACTCCAATCTATATATTTCTAGTATATCTTAAAACTTGGTAGACATTATAGAGATAAATCTTATTAGTTTTCCATAGGAGGGAAAGTATCTTTTTGATATCCATTACTGTTTCCAGCCTGTGGCCTGGGTCAGTTTTTTATTCAAGCCATATATTTTCCCCTACCGGCTTTTGGTGGGTCTAGTGAAAAAGAGCATGATCAGATTTTAAATAAAGTCTTACAAAAGGCTAAAGCAAACAATGTAAAGTTTAATAAAAACAAGTTTCAGTTCAGAGTAATATCAGTAAACTTTATAGGACAAATTGTTCCGATGAGGGAATTAAACCTGATCCTGATCATGTCAAAGCCATTATAAAAATGGAAAGACCTAAAAGTAAAAGAGTTAATGAGGTTACTGGAGATGTCAAAGTACTTATCACAATACATACCTAACCTATCTAAGATAAAGGTGCCTTTGCATAATCCTACTAAAAATTACATTGACTGGCAGTGGCTATCTGAACATGAACAAGCACTTAATCTGTTAAAAAATGAGCTAACCAAAGTACCGGTATTAGCTGTATTTGATAGTTCCAAACTGTTAAAGTTACAGTGGGATTCCTCTAAGGATGGCCTTGGGAATTTGTATTTTACAAAATGGACACCCTGTCTCGTATGGATCTAGAAGTCTTACAGAGACTGAACAAAGATATGCTCAAATAGAAAAATAACTTTTAGCCAAAACCTATGGCCTTGAAAAGTTTCACCAGCTAACCTATGTCAGACTTTTACATGTTCAAACCGACCACACACTTATAGTAACCATTGTAAATAAAGACATTTCTTAAGTGTCTTCTAGGTTGCAAAGATTATTGCTTAAATTAAGTATCAAATCAAAATTGCTTATGTACCTGGTAAACAAATGATTATGGCAGATACCTTATCTAGAGCTTACTTAAAAGACCCAGTTAAAGATTATCCAGAATTAACAGATGTAGTTCACTCACTAAGTAACTACTTACCAATGACTGCGGGGAAAAAACTAAGTTCAAAATAGAAACAGAAAAAGACCCAGATTTAAGTTTGCTCAAATACTTTTTTGTAAGTGGCTGGCCAAATACAAAATCCAAATGCCCTAATAATGTTAAATTTTACTTTAATTCACAAGACAAAATTACTGTAGAAGATGATTAGTTATTTTTAGATGATAAGCTAATTGTACCAATTTCATTAAGTAAGGCCATGTTAACCTTAATTCATGAGTCATTTAGGGATTGAAAAATGTAAATCAAGAGCATGACAAAATCTATTTTGGCCAGGTATGTGCAAATAAATTATACTTAAGTGTAAAATATGTGAAAAATTTCACAAAAGTAATGTCAAACAACCGATGATTAGCCATCCACCACCTGATAGGCCCTGGCAAAAATTAGCCACAGATCTATTTGAATTTGGGTCCGATAACTATTTGGTTGTAACCGATTATTATACTAGGTGGATAGAAATAGAAACTTTAAAAAGTAAAACAGCTAATCATGTAATTCAAAAACTCAATATATTTGCTAGATTTGGAATACCAGACATTTGCCTTTCAACAGTTTGGAATTTAGAAATTTTGCCTTAGATTTTGACTTCTTAACTATAACCTCAAGTCCACTTCACTCTCAGCCTAATGGACTTGCGGAAAAGTCTGTTTCAATAGCTAAAAATATGCTTCGAAAAGCTTACGAAGGTGGTCAAGATATTTTTATATCACTCATCAAATACAGACACACTCCAATTAAAGAAATAAACTTATCTCCAGCACAACTTATGCTAAACATAAGGATTAAAAGTACAATACCTACCTCATCTAACCTACTTAAACTAAATAATTATGATATCAACATCAAAGCTAAACTTATAGCAAAAAACAATAAGACAAAGATGTGGTATGATAGGGGTGCTAAAGATTTACCTGATTTACAACCTAAAGAATAAATTTTGATACAAAAAGACAAAGTTTGGGAACCAGGTCAAATAGTAGACAAACACTTCACACTCAGATCTTTTATTGTAAAACAAACTGATGGTAGGGAAATTAGAAGGAACAGGAAAGGATTAAGGAAGTCATTGAATCCACCTCCATCCTTTCATAATCCAGAGCCCAACATATATGAGCCAATACTTCAAACTCCAATATGTAGTCCTAGGCCTATCCAACCTGAGACTATTCCTACAATACAGCAAACCAGTCCTCAACCAAAGTCACCTCCATGACTAACTATGCCTGAACTTGCATCTCCTAAAATAACTTCCAGAGCTGGTAGGATAATATGAAAACCTATGAGACTAGATTTATAAAAATAAGAAAAGGTTTTATTATATATCAGTTCAATGTTTAAATTAACTTTGTTGGAGGTGAGATGTATATTATAAAATGTTAAATATATAAATTATATACATGATTATAGTAGTTGAGTCACATGACTAAAGTAGTTGTTAAATATTGTGACCTATATATAAATGAGTGCAAAGAAGATGAGGCTTTTTATATTCAATAATGTATTGTATACTTTATAGTTAAATAAAGAAATTACTAAATACAAACATAACAATTATGTGAAAAACCAACATAACATAACAAGACTTATCGGAACTATAATTTAAATTTACAAAAGATTTGAATTTAGAATAAAATTATTTAGCATTGGTTTTACTCAATTTGAATTTAGTATTAAGATACTTAAAGTATTTGATCACTTGGGAAGTGTTAATTCTTTTGATTATGTTGATATTTATAACAAGTAGGCTAATTTAAATTTGAGAAAGAATTGAATTTAGAATAAAGTGATAAATAATTACTTTTACAACAAGGAACACACCATTTTCTTGGTATTTTGCTTATCTTTTAGAACATTATATAATACTATAACATAATAATATGTAATTAATATTTCAATGATACAAGAGAAGCATGAACCACCCAAACTTATCAAATCAGCAATATTGAACGTGGCTGTGTTGTTGACGGCTCTTGGCGCAGTCTTGTCAAAGTTCAGTATCTCGGCCTGTGACTAAGTCAGCTGTGGATAAGCCCTACCAGTTTTTTCTGACAATGTCATGGAATTTTGGTGAGTCACTTTGTTCAGAAAATAAATATTTCTTCAAAGGGTTAATTTTCTAATTTATCTTGAATTTAAAAAATACACTTTAAATATTTTAGTAAAATAGGGTATAAAAGACTTTATCAAAACATATTAATCATATTTTCTGAAAGGATTTAATGACAGTGGTGACCCTTTCAATAAAATAGATAATATTTTAATTGCTTCATTGTTTCTAGGCTTAGTGAATTTTGATTTTATATTTTTAAGATTAGTTTCTGTGATGTAGGCTATCCTTAAACATGTATGTCTCTAATGTTTATTATATCATATTTAAATATAAATCTTTGAAAAAACCAACTTCACTTTAAGAATAATTTCCACAAACACATTCAGGAATGTCTTCATGCTTGAATTGTCTGTACTGTGATTATATCAATAAACATTAGTTAGAAACAATTCCCGTAGATAACATCTGATCATATTAAAAGCTTTAATTATTTTAGTATGACATTGTGCAGTCTGATTAAAAAAACTTTTTTTTAATAATTTTCTATATATTGGAATACAAAGTTGTAGAATTATAATGCTAGTAATCAGTGTTTGAATTTTGAGAACATAAGCTAACAAAATAATTATTTGACAACATAAATCCTAACATCTTTCAAAATTACAGACAAATATATTTTAAGATGGGATAGCCTACTAGAAATCTTTGTTTTGAAAGCATACAGCTCTTCATGTGTGTGTTGATAACTACCTAATAAGTATACTTGGCCACAAAAAAAAAAGTATGTCAAGTTTTATAAAAATTTACTTCAGATTTACCTGAAAGTATATTAAAATTATTACTAATGTTTAAGTGAATTTATAAGGTAAAAGTCAATATTTTAAAAATCTTTTTTATGTATAGGCCTATACATAAAGCCTATCTCAAAGATTTTTATTTGGCTGCACATTTAAACACAAAAAAATGAATGTCTATAACACATACAAAAAGGACAAGATTTCTCAAGCTTGCAGCCATGATAACTTTTTTGCGTTTCACCAATAATATACAAATTACTATTACTTTTACTAAAAATTACAAAAATAGACACTGGAAAAATTAACTCATAAAACTTATAAAGTATATCAATGAAGAATATTGGTGCAGCTAGATTTTTATACAGTTTGCACACCTGTGTTTACCTTTACTTACCTCAGAGCTAATGCCTATCCTATTACAATTCTTTTTTCAGATCATGTATAGCTGTGAGTTGTTCAGTGATGATCACTCCTTATTTAGCGACACCATTTCTTTGAGTATTCAATATGGCCCTTAAACTTTTTATATTGAACCTAAAAAAAAAAAAAGTTTCCCCACTCATAACATCTAGGCCTACATTGTTTTTTTAATATCCACTAAAATATCCCATTTTTAAGATGGAAAAAAATTGTTTGACTGAAAGTGTTCCAAGTTAGGCTATTGGAAGCTTCTTTGATATTGTAAATGTATACATATTTAAATAAATTTGTCAACCCAAAATTACAAATTTTGGTCCTAAATAATAGAAAAAGTAGGCCTATAAAATATTGTTATAATTCTATCAGTTTTTATTTTGAAGTTGGAGTCTGTACGTTTTTACCGACTCCACCAAAAAATTTCTTCCGGCTCAGACTCCACAGCCCTGCTTGCGGCAACCCCGTCCTATACACTTTTAACACACACTTTTATTGTGAGAGAATCATTACTAATGAAATCAAAAGAGGTCAGGTCTGAAAGGGAGATGAACTCGGTGTACCCGAAACCCAGTGGATTGATATCGTGCAATGGACGCCTGAAGGCTCGTAGCTCTGGCCTAGACATCATTGTTTCACGCAAATGCTCATGATAACTGTTTGCATTCGCTAGCATGACGCTGATACGTCCCGTGAATGGCCACTCGATAAATGCATCGTTTTCACCGCGCATCAGGTGTACTAAAAGAGCCAAATAGTTGTGGTTTGTGGGGGAGAGATTGATACGGATGCAAAACTTGTAACCAGATGGTGTGGTGTAGAAACCAGGGCTATACAACATACATTGTGAGGGTTTCGCAACCATTTCTGCCAGCTTGACAGAAAATCGGTTCACAGACCAAATATATGTGCCTCCGCAGTAGCGCAGTGACAGATCTTGTGAAATCTTTTCAGTTTTAGTGGAAAACTGATGCTTGATATTTTCAAGCTGAATATCTTGCTCCCTATTTCTTTGTTCTAACATAACTATACGCTCGTATAAGGAGCGTACTAAGCTTTGCCACTGATGAGGTGGATCCTTCCCATTTTGTGTTGGTTGTCCTTTTTCATCAGGTTCCCAAAAATTAGCGGCCTCCTGTGCTTTTACATCTATATGCTGTTTTTCTACTGAGTTTGTTAATTTACTGAAGGATAATGTCAGCAGATTCAAATGGTGATGAATGTCATCTTCTAAATGTCTAGTTAGCTCAGTTTTAGTTAAAACAACTGTGCAACCTATGTCTTTAAAACTACACTCTTCAAGCTCACTGGATTCTTTCCTGTTCTGACAAGCCTTGGAAGCATGTGGCTCTAAATCTTCTATTTCTCTGCGGGTGAAGTTGTCTGGAAAGAGGTCCTTCTCTTCACTTAACGGGTGATTATCTATCGGACATGACCCACCTTCGGGTTTGAGGAGCCATTCGTGTATACAAGAATTGCAGAACCGATGTCCACAAGGTGTCAAAATTGCTTCCTTCAGACACTGAAGACATATTGGACACTCGAATCTCGCTTCTAATTTATCTTCGCCTTCCAAAGAAGGGATAGCACTTTCTTGAGCACAATTCACACGGTGTGATGACATTGTTATACTTTTTTTAAAAAAACTTAACTTATTTTGTTATGACGATCAAATTTGTATATCGCGAATTGTAAAAAAACTATATGGAAAAAAAACATTAAAGATAAACAGCGTTAACTCCTTACAAGTGTTGCCAACTCACACTGTCAAAATCCCGCCAGCAATAATAAAACCGAATTAAATAATTTCCCGTTAGATTTGAATTAAACCCGGTAAAGTTCGGATGGTCAGTGCTTTTAAAACATAGATAATGCCTAATTAAAAAGAACATATAGATTTGTTTGGTAATAACCAACATAAAAGAAAAGTAACCAGAATTTAAAATGATTTCATTCTAATAATTCTGAAAGTGAAAAAAATTATATATATATATAAATTATAAAAAGAAGATGTTATTTTTTTAAATAAAGACTTCATATTTAGTAAAGCGAATACAATAGTATTATTGTATTGTCAAAATATATACGGTTGTTAAGCGTTTTCAAATACTTTTCACTGGATTGTTTTTAACATGGACGAAGCTCTTAAAGAGGGAATTATAAATAGGTTATAAACATCCATAAAAACAGGATATGTGCTAAGGTCCAGATTCATAATTATTGAGGTTTAAATACTCATTTCAATCGAAAAAATTAATCCTCTTTCACGGTTTAAAAAATAAATAAACACAACTCTTAAAGAGGGAAATATGAATTCTTTATAAAAACACATAAAAACGGCATTTTTGATTAAATCCTCACCCATTGTTAGATTAAAATTTTAAAAAATTCGTGATATTTTATTTTAACAAAGACGGAAATATGTGTTGTTTATAAACACCAAAGAAAACAGTATTTTTGATAAAATAGGTGGCTACGAGTGTTAAGGCAAATATTTGGAAATATTAGGAGTTACATCTGCATTTTAATAAAATAAAATAAATACTTTTCCACAGTTTTTAATTTTTTTCAATATAGATGGAGCTCTTAAAGATGGATATATGCATAATTTTTAAATACCCATAGTAAAGGCCTTTTTAATTAAATAGGTCGTTACGATTATTAAGGTCCATATTCGTAAATTATTAGTGGTAAAATCTTTATTTTAATCGAATAAAATAAATGCTTTTACACGGCTTTAATTTATTTTTAACGTCCATAATCTCACAGAACTTAGTGATTCATAAAGAGTGACATAATTTGGCACGTGTTCTCATAATAGGTGAAAGTTGAAACTATTTCTACAGTCCAATTTTCATGGGAAGGCGCTTTCGAAAAATATAAACTTTTTTGGGGCCAAAATTGATAGCATTTTAATACAATGTTAATGTTATCTTACATGTATTGTTAATATCTACTAAAAATTACATGTATTGTTAATATATACTAAAAATTACATGTATTGTTAATATCTACTAAAAATTACAGCTGCATATCATATGAACTGACACCAACACTTAAAAGTAGATTTTGTAACTTTTATAACGTTCAGGTAAGACTCTTGTTTTAAAAATTGAAATGTAGAAAACATGGGTCTGATATATAATGAGATCAGCAAATTAAACGGTGTAATCTAGCGGAACAAGATAATGATGGCTAATTTGAATAAAAGTAGCAGCATCCACTCGTGGAAAGGACGGGAATCCACATTTATAGAACACCCCACTCCCCCCTTTCCAAAGTCCACGCGGTTAAGGTTCGAACCCTGGATCAGCAACTCACAGTCAAGCACACTATTGCTGGGCCGACCTAACTGCTGCTACCTCTGGTGAATGTATACATACTTCCATTTTTTTTTTCGAAAAGTCTTTTGTAACACCTAAACAAATATTTCTCGTTACAAAGATTGTTTGAAAGTCACTCATGTCAACCCTTGTAGAAACATTTTTATATGCTTCGCAAATTTTTTTAGTTAGTAAGAGAAGTTATCAAAACTTCTAATAATATATTTTTTGTCTTCTTTATAGATGTACTTTCCATAACTAATTATTATTACTAGGCGTTCTGTCTTACGACAGGTTCATTCCGTTTGTCAGTGAACTTAGAGCGCCGATGCGCACTGTACCTCCTCATTCAGCTCCCCGATTTTTCTTCTTTCCTTTAAGCCATCCAATATTTGAATCCTCCTCCTTCCTAAGCTCCTTTTCCCCTCAACCTATCCTTCTATGAGGTCGTGCAGAAGACAGTTCCTCCTTAGGATGTGTCCGATCCAGTTTTATTTGTACCGAAGAATCACATCCAAAATGGTTATCTTCTCAACCACTCTTCTTAGGACATTTCCAGTTATCACCGTGTCTGTCCACCTGATTTTCTCAATTCTTCTTCAGCACCACATTTCAAAGTCCTCCAGGTATTTATTTTCCATATTCCTGAGAGTCAAAGTTTCTGCTCCATAAAGCTCGATGCTCCAAATGAAGCCTTTCACTAGTTTCTTCCTCAGTTCCAAATTCAACTTGCTGGTCAGCAGTAACCTCTTTTTGTTGAAATTTTCCTTAGCCATGGCAATTCTTGACCTAATTTCCTGGTGCGGTAGGCATCCTTTGTCAGTTTACTTACCAGGCACTTGATTTATTGATCTATGCTTTCCAACTCCTGATTTCCAATTTTAATTCCAAGCAGCTCTTCATACTTTGAAATTCCCATCACTTTTGAATTTCCAATGTTTATCTCCATGCCATAACTTCTTTCTGTCTCCACCAACCGGTCCATCCTTTCCAGCAACTCTTCTTCATTTTTGGCCAGCAATGCTAGACCATCTGACTTGAAATAATAAATTGCGAAGTGCCCTATTCACACTTTTATATTCTTTTAACTGGCAACAATAAATTTAATATTTCTGTAACTTAGAGAAAAAGTCTTACAAAGTATTAGTTTCAAAATAAAAAGTTTTTATTTTGTGAATACAAACGCATGATTATGAATTTTATTGACTTCATCAACCGTCTTCATCTCGTCCGGTTCGCCATTATTATTTTTGAAGTTAAGGCAATCTTTTTGGATAGCTCGTTTGTAAATCTTTTTAAATTAACCACAGACGTCGCTATCACAAGAATTAAACAACTTAACGGTTATTTTCATAAGTTCGTATCTCAATAATGTAAAAACGCATAAAAAAAATGTTCTGTTGTGAAAGTTTCGACTGCCAAAAGTGACAGCTGCTCAACTTATGGCCTTATATATATCATAGACCTACGGTTTAGCGTATGGAAACTTGAAAGCATGGACGTCCATAAATGGGCTATAAGGGGGTTCCAGCACCCCTTATCACCTTGCAATATTATACATGTTTTGTTAATTTTTATGAAAAAATAAAATTGTGTGTTTGGAATTTGGCTGCAATTTGCAATTGACAAATTTGAATTATCAATATCCGGGATAACAGAGATAAAAATGGTAAAATGTAGATTTCCTCCCATTCCCCCTTCAACAGATTTCTTTTCATTTTGTTCTGTTCAATAAACTCGTGAAAAATATAATGTTTCTTTTCAATAGGTTCAGCTACAACTAGTTTGATATATTTTTTTTTCAGAAAATATTTTTACAAACAATGGATCTTGAAACTCATATAATTAACTTAGAATTATATTCAGATGCTCTAAATTCCCTCCCGCAAGGTTAAATTCCTGAAATTTTCTTTCGAGGAGGGGAGGTGGTGGGGGGGTTGCTCCACACCCCCGGCAGATAAGACTTCCAATCCACCCTCATCCCCATTTATAAAGCACCACATGGGCTCCCTTTCTTGAAAATATATCTGGTAACTTTTCCTAGCTGTCAAATAAAGCTTTTCTAAGTAAATAAGGGCTTAGATGAATAAAATGTTTTGTTTACAAGGCAAAATCGTCGCTCTGCCTTGGGATACTTGTTAATTTTGACAGTTTGCTTGTGGTAAAACTTATTTTAGACCAATTTTTACGAACATTATTGCTATCACCTACACAGGATGCGTTCTCTTTTATATGTTATCTGCTCATGACAGACATGCAGCTATTTCAGAAATCTTAATCTTAAAACTAAATAGACAAATTAAATGAAGTTTTAAAAACAGATAGAGCTACACTATCAAATCTGGTTCTTTAAATGTGAAATTTAAAAGAACGCTAAATTAATTTAATCGCACAAAGGTATACATTTTATTGCAGGTGATAATAAACGCTATAAATGTTTATTGATTTTACCTTGAAACGGAAATCTTGAGGTATTGACGTTTTCTCTATCGTGAAAGTTTTCTTTCGTTAATCAGTTCTCAATTAATTTCATGAATTTTACAGTGGCTCAAAATTGAACAATTTTTTTAGTGCAGGAAACAGTATATATTTGTAAACGTGTATTTAAATGGGTTATATTAATGGCAGGATTACTATCATCAAATTTAAGTAGATTTGACCATAATGGTGCGAAAATAGATGGATCAAGAAATAAGAACCTAGGCTTTAACAGCCCTGCTTTTTTAAAGTCCAGCTACAGTAGGAATGGCGATAGCCGACAGCTAGTAGAAAATTGTATGGCAAACATTGGTTGAAAGTCACTAATGTGGACATAATTATTATTTTCCTAGTTATACTATATCATTCATCAAATGTGTTAATAAACGATTGTAGTAATACTTACTTCTTTAAGGATTACTGTACTTTTTTTTTTCCAACTTATTGAAAGAACCAAAAAAATTTTGAAATTACTTTGTTTTTGGTTTTGCAGTTATGGTAACAATAAATATTATATTAGTGCATAAGATTAATAAATTAAAAAATATTATACTCACACTTGTATTTTATTATAACTGGCCACCAAAATAAATAAATGTATTTTTATAACTTAGAGAAATAGCCATATCAAATATTAGTTTTGAAATAACACGTTTATATTTTGTAAGCACATGCGCATTAACACAACCTTGATTTCGTCTGCTCTGATTCACCATCTTGATTTATTAAAGAGAAGGCAGCCTTTTAGTAACTCTCCTATATAAATAATGTTTAAATAAACTACAGATGTCACTTCCACAAAGAGAAACATCCAATCGGTTATTTTCATTAATTTCTTATTTCAACAATGTAAAAATATTTAAAAGAAATAAATAATTAAAAACAAATTGTTTGTTGTGAAAGTTTTATCTGGCAAAAAGTAACAACACAAAATCTTTTGGTGACAAAATATGTCAAACTTGCAGCCCGTAGACCTTACATACAATATAAACGCCGTAGAAATACTACATTGAATTATTATGATAAGTGATATTTGAGGAAATGGCATTGTTAGAGGAAATCTGACATCTGAGGTGTGTGTACCAAATTTGTACTCTTTCTTCGACAAGGATCAGTTTAATTGAATTTACGCACCAAATACGTGCCATGTTTTGTAGAAATTACCTTTGCTAATAGTGTTTTTTTCCATATTAAATAGAACAGGTTACAGGTTATGGAAACACAATTGTCAACAATATTATGAAAGACTAACAATCATGTCTATTTTATTAATTTTTTAATGTTTAGCAGTGATTTCTGGTAGCTGACCTATTGAACCACAAGTTGTTTATAGCCAGTCAAAACTTTAGATTAACTAATATCGACGAATTTTTTATAGCTGGATTTTAGGTGACCTGGTGGTCTAGGGGTAAGGTGTCAGACTTCTGTGCTGAGGGTCCGGGGTTCAAACCTCGGTCCCGGCACAGATTTATCTGATTGCCAAACCCTTCCTTCACCTCTGACAAGACGTATATTAATCACAACTTGTGAATGTGAGGAATGCCAGGCCTCCACGTGGTTCGGATCCCACGTTAAACTGTAGGACCTCCATTTCATCTCACAATCACCCTACCATTACACATTAGCGTAAGTGCGTATAACCCGAACGGGTAGTAAGACGCGGTGATAATAATAATAATAATATAGCTGAATTTCAGGATTTCAAAGAAGTTATATCTCATCTAAATCCATGACTGCTAAATTATATTTTTGTCCCGACTCCTTCATTTATGTTAAGAAATATAGGTGAGTCTTGTTGTTTTGTATAGTGTCCTACTATTTTATTTTTGTAATAATAAGGTAGTAAGTTGTAATTATTTTTATTTTGTAAAATGACTATTGAATATTATGAAATGCAGCCCCTCTCAGTATTTTCAATTATCAATGTGGACTCTATGGCCAATTTAATTTGAAACGCCTACCTTACAACATTTATCCAATGAAACGGGCTTTTGAAAATTAGAATAATATCTTTTTTCTCTTTGAAAATAAAAGCCATTCAAGAAAACGTAAGTGCTTATGTATACGTTGTCATTGGCAGGAAAAAGGTTTAACGAATCCTCAACTATAGTGTAATGTATAGTTTGTAAATATTACATAATACGAGTATTTATTTAATACAAGTCTTGTAGGCTTCATTTGTTTTAACATACATCCAAGCGATCCCCACTTTATTCTGTTATCTTATTGTAACTATTCATTTTCTTTCCCTTCTTAATCTCTTTACTTATTATCTCTTTCGTCTCCTTATTTACTTCTTCTCTTTCTTCCTTTGTTTCCACGCCCTCTAATTCTTCCTTATCTTACTCCTATCATTTTTAATAACTCTCAGAATTTATTATTTATCTTTACTTTTTTTTCCTATTTTCTTTATCCTCAGGACGTCTTTGTAGAGTTTCTTTTCCTCTCTGTCTTTCTTATATTCTTTATCCTCATAGCTTCTCGTTGAAATATCTTCTTTCTCTTCTATTTTATTCCTACCTTCTTGATCTTCAGAATTTCTGCGTGTTTTCTCTTTTTCGATTTTATTTCTTTCCTATCGTATCTTTTCTCAGGGCGTCTCAGTAAAATTTCTTCTTTCTCTTCTAAGTGTTTCCTATCCTTTTTCTTCTCAGAACTTCTTAGTTGAATCTCTTATCAATATTTTCTGTCTATTCCGTCTTCTTTTTTTCTCAGAACTTATAGACGGAGGCTATTCTACCTCATTTCTTTGATTCTAAACTTCTACAGCTTCTTTATTTCAATATTTATCCTTAGAACTTGTCGGTTTCGTCGTTAATGTTTTTCACATTATGTTAATCTTCTTCTTACCCCTTAGCTTTATTTTCATAAATTCGCAGTGATGTCGTTTATTCTTGTTGATCGTGATTACATTATTATTTATCTACTTCCTCCCCTTAATCACTATCCGCAACCATATTGGAGAAGGTTCTTCTTCTTCTGGTTTGTCATTCCAGTTTTTTAAATCTACTTCTTACTATTTATCACTATCCTCATACCCTATCAGTGGAGGCTAGTTAGCTCTTCTCCCTCTTATTTATGATTCCATTATTCTTCATATTCTTCATCTTCTTCATACTTACCTCTTTATCATCTTCATCTTTAGAACCTCTCGTTGGAGGCTATTATTCATATTTTATGTGGCTTTTATATTCTTCCTCTCCTTCATCGTCATATTCAGTATTTGAAGATAAAGCCTCTTCTTTCATTTTTATATGATTTCCATCTTCTTCGTATTTGTACTCTCTTCCATCATCATCCGCAAAACTTCTGTGTGGAAACTCTTCTTCCTTTTTTGTGAGAATATCATTTTCTTCTTCCTTTTCTTCGTCTTGATAATCAAAACCTTGTGTTGGAGACTCTTCTTCATCTATTTTATAATTCTCATCTTCTCCATCTTCTTCATTCTCAAAGACTTCGGGTGGAAGCTCTTCTTCGTCTATTTTGTAATTCTCATCTTCTCCATCTACTTCATTCTCAAAGACTTCGGGTGGAAGCTCTTCTTCGTCTATTTTGTAATTCTCATCTTCTCCATCTTCTTCATTCTCAAAGACTTCGGGTGGAAGCTCTTCTTCGTCTATTTTGTAATTCTCATCTTCTCCATCTACTTCATTCTCAAAGACTTCGGGTGGAAGCTCTTCTTCGTCTATTTTGTAATTCTCATCTTCTCCATCTTCTTCATTCTCAAAGACTCCTGATGGAAGCTCTTCTTCATCTATTTTGTAATTCTCATCTTCTCCATCTTCTTCATTCTCAAAGACTCCTGATGGAAGCTCTTCTTCATCTATTTTGTAATTCTCATCTTCTCCATCTACTTCATTCTCAAAGACTCCTGATGGAAGCTCTTCTTCATCTATTTTGTAATTCTCATCTTCTCAATCTACTTCATTCTCAAAGACTCCTGATGGAAGCTCTTCTTCATCTATTTTGTAATTCTCATCTTCTCAATCTACTTCATTCTCAAAGACTCCTGATGGAAGCTCTTCTTCATTTTTTGTATGAATATCATCTTCTTCCTCTTGGTCCTTAACATTTTGCGTTGGATACTCTTCTTTATCTATTATGTGACTCTCATCTTCGACATATTCTTCATCCTCAAAGCCTGTTGGGGGAAGCTCTTCGCCCTCTTTTGTGCGACTCTCATCTTGTTTCTTTCCAACTTCAGAAATTATCTGTCGTGGTTCTTCTTCCTCTCCCATATATCTTTCGTTTTCTCTGTCTTCTTCCTCTTCTTCAATACCAGACAATGATAAGTCTACCGAGGACGCAAAGGTCTGAAACACAAGCGAATATAAGATAAAGAGATAGAGGGCGGTAAACACTCTACAACGTTTCGTGTAACACTACAGAAACCCACTTCGGTGGCCGCGTGGTCTGACGCGCTATACTTGTGTTGGACTAGACTGCCGAAGATGGGGAGATCGGGGTTCGATACCGGTAGGGTGCACTGAAGGGTTTTTCCTAAATTGTTTTCTACTCTCTTTCCACGCAAGTGCGTGTGCGTTTCCTCTAAATTAAGCCTTATTAGTCCCTAGCCCATTAATGTAATAATTAATATATAGGCGTATAATCCGAACGGGTAGTAAGACGCGGTGCTACAAAAAACTACAGTAAAGCTAGGTAATAATCATTATTTTACTAATAAACATAGGGATTAGATTCTCACTCTAATAATGAACGTTTCTATATTAGATTAAGAACAACAAATATTTTAGTAATTGTTGTCATGTATTATATCGTTTACACCCTATTATTATACTGAATGCAAGGCCGTAGCGAGCCAATAATTTCAGGGGGGAAGGGGGTTTGGTGGGCACTTTGCACAATTGCCGGACCTTAGAAACAATTATAAATGATAAACAGTTCTATACGCTATCTGAAGTGTTTTTTATAGCAACATAATCCCCTAACTGCTGAAGGTCAGGAAAAATTCTAGATATTAAACACCTCTAGAAGTTATTTGAAGTGTTTTTTACTTTCTCTCTATCTTACAGGTAGAGAAAGTATGGTGATCGTCAAAAAAATCGAAATCGAGATTTTGATGAATTTTGACGTTTCACGACTCCCTGAATCCGAAAAAGTGGTTTTTGAATTTCCGTATGTCTGTCTGTCTGTCTGTCTGTACCTCCAACTAGAGCCTAAACTATTTTACCGATTGAGCTGAAACTTGATATCTAGGGTTTTCATAGGGTTGCCCCGAGGGGTTTTTGGAATTGGATATCTACCCCTAAAATTAAGGGTAGTTTACTGAAGGGTAAAAAGAGAAAAAGTCGATTTTCTCAAAATCGGCTCTAACGATTTTGATTAAATTTTATTTATGAACATTAATAAATATTCCAAATAAAATGGCTACTCTCAATATTTCGGCAAAATGTCTTTAAGGGCTCCGTTCTGATGCGTAAATTAACATTTTTTATAATAGCTCCGAAACTATTTGAGATATGAAATTACTTAGCATTACAAATATGTATATATATTTATAATACAGATATTTTATTCGAAACATATTTTTATAAAATCAATAATTTTCAATCTATACGCAATTATATATATATTTTTAACTTTTTGGACATTAAAGCTTAAGTATTGCGATCGTAAAAAAAACTAACCTGAAATGTTGATTGATGTCGACGTCTCATGACCCCCGAACCCTAAAAAATAGTCTTTGCAATGCCGTCTGTCTGTGTGTCTATAAAAACTTAAAATTAAGGGTAGTTTACTGAAGGGCGAAAAGAGAAAAATTTGGTTTTCTCAAAATCTGCTCAAACGATTTTGATTAAAATTTGTATCTAGGCGTTGATTAAGATTATAAATAAACTGGCTATTTTCATTTTCCTATGAAAATTATTTTTAGGGTACTTTACAGAAGCGTTAATTTCCGTATCTCCACAACTATTGGAGAAACTAAACAACTTATCATTGCAAAATTGTATGACTATTAGAAATAAAAAACTTTTATTTGACATATATTTTTATAAAAGCAACAGTTTCTGAGATATTTGCAAATATATTAATACAATTTTGTGAGCTTTAGTTGTAAACATATACTACTTAGGTCTTAACGCAATAATTCTCCAATGTCATAGAGTAATTAAATATAAGTATCTAAAAAAGTATGTTATTTTTCCTTAAAGCTCTTAGGAGAAATGTTTGCATAGCAATGATCTATCTCCATTTTAGACTCAATAGTCAATATTTACATTTTTTATTGGTCAAAATGTATAAATGAATAATTAAATATCAATGCGATGACTTGAAGATCTGCTACACCTTATAAAATTTTAAAATTTTAACCAGAAATCGAAATTGTAATACGAAGTGTTGACCCTTGTGGAAGACATTAAACTGTTTGAAATGTTCTTAGGTGGACAAAGATGCGCCTCTTTTCTCATTGATTCTATATCATTGTATATTATTTTATGCGTGTTCTTATGTGGAGTGGTGATGATACAATGTACATTATTCCGTTCAGAAATCTTACGAGTTTATAGAAAGAGAGAGAAAGTCTGTGCGGTGCGCCGTACCATTTATTTTCCTTTTGAAACATAACACCATAACTGCCGAAGGCCAAGAAAATTTATAAATATTAAACACCTCTAGAGGATATCTGAAGTGTTTGTTTTTTTTGGCATCATAACACCATAACTGACGAAGGCCAGGAAAAATTCTAAATCTTAAACACCTCTAGAAGCTATCTGAAGAGTTTTTTTTATGGCAACATAACACCATAACTACCGAAGGCCAGGAAAAATGCTAAATCTTAAACACCTCTAGAAGCTATCTGAAGAGGTTTTTTTTTTGCAACATAACACCATAACTTCCGAAGGCCAGGAAAAATTCTAAATCTTAAACACCTCTAGAAGCTATCTAAAGAGTTTTTTAAAATCAAAGTAGGCCTCTACAAATAAGAATTACCATTAGCGTGAAGAGAGGATGAGAAAACAACAATAACTCACTAGTCAAAAACCACCCTCAGTTCACTGAGCCCAGATTCGAACCTTTGCCTCCTCGTCAACAACTATCGAGAGCTATCTGCTAATCACGCGCCCGCTCGCCAGTTTGGCCACGCAGTTGCTGGGTTGCTCGCTCTCTCGCACGCTCGCTCCGCACGCTCGCTCCGCACGCTTGTCAGTCTGGCCGAAGATACACGAGACCATACGTTTATGGTTTGCAAATTTAAAAAAATAATAAATACATCATGTTTGTACACAGGTTGAGTAGCCCCATGGCTTTATTGGTGCTGACTGACAGCTCACAGCTGACAACTGACTGCTTTGAAAAGCTACCGGACCAAATTATGTATCCCTACGCCGAACCATATGATCTGCAAAAAACATATGTTTAGCAGTTGTCACTTCTGACAGTCAAAATGTAGGTATATACCTAACTGTTGACTGTCAGAAGTTAGCTGTGAACTGTCAGTCAGCACCAAAGAAGCCATGGGGCTACTGTAATTACAATAAACCATAGCTACAGCATGGTAAGAAGGAAAGCAAGGGGGGAAAAATCTAATAGTAATAATTATTATTTGAAGAGAACCGTTCACAATAAATAAACGGATAGCAATTAATAATATGGGTGTTCCTTAAATCACTCTCTTATTTCGGTTCTTCTTTCATGGTAAAAATCAAATTCCGGAAATCTATAGTTAGCGCTACTTGTACAATGGTCGAGAGGGCTGAGTTTGTTAGAGTTACTGATCGGAAATATTTTAGGATATCGAGAGGCGTGAGAGGGCACCATGATGCCCACATTTACAAGTGCGGATTGACAAAAAATTGTGCTATTAAAAATATTTAAAACTAAAGGGGGAATTACAATAGAGTCTTCGTGAGAAGAGAGTTTGGAGCCCTAAAAGGTTTCAAATTCAATAGTAATAATACTAATAATAATAATAATAATAATAGCCTAGTGATAGTTTTAACATTGTTCTTGAATACAGGCACACACAAATAATTGGCATGATTGTTTAAACAAAAAATAAACAAAGCTTTAAATATTTTGATTAGGCTCATAAAAATTAATACTTACTCTCAATACCAATGTTGATGCAAATACCAAAATTACGAAAGACAATTGACCCATTTTCTCGTTTCCAAATAATGTTTTTCACTCTGATTTTTCTATTTGTTGCATGCGTCCCTTCAGCTGACGATAAGAAAAGTGACGATTGAAACTGAAATTATTTTTATTCAGAGTATTAAGCACGAAAAAAAAAAAAGGAAATGTAACATTATTTTAATCGAAAGTGTATGCACAAATTACTGCCAATAAAATTATGTTGTTTAGAAAAGTCTCCGTCCATTTGCTTGATATAATATTACGATATGAGGTAGCTTATAATAGAGTACAAAGATTTTTAAATACTTTGATTAAGGTGGATTGGAAGGGAACATAAGTAAAGGCCAGTGTTTTTTGCAGTTTTTATGACAAAACATTTTTTGGCCAAAATAAAGCATTACTCAAGTAGAAACATAAGAGCTTAATATTCTACACATGGTGATATCAACAGTTCTTGAATATCTGTCATGAGCATAGCGGTATTAGGTGACAATATTTTTAAACGAAGAGAAAAAGTTGCCATTAAATTCTAGGACATCCTTTACATATATTCAACAACTGTTGAGGTCTTCATGTGAAGAAAACTACACTTTATGTTTGTATGGAAGCAATATTTGATTTCTTTAGACCAAAAAAAAGGTTTTACTATAAAAACCGCATAAACACATTTTCTCGCGTTCCCGGCATCCCCGGTATATTTTGCGAAACGCGACAAAAAAAATTCTATAAGATAAAGTTAATATCATGGTGTAAGTTTTAAGTGTCAGTTTATGATTGAATTTATTCTCTTGGTTTCCTTCTGGAAGCATCAAAACATACATTCGTTACTCGAACTTGGCTCGAGATACAGTCGGAACTGGGGAAAAGTTCAACAAACATAAAAAGTGTACTAACAATCAAATAACCCTATAAGTAATAAATGTAATAACCATTATCTAATATATATATATATATATATATGTGCGTTTTCCTCGTATTCTCTTGGCGTAGTTGGAAATAGAACCGTTGCAATGGCAGACGCTGGTAGCCTCGTTTATATGACAACAATAAAAGGTTAGCGGTATACGAAGCCCATTTTTTTCTTTTAAAATTGAAGCCAAATAGAATAATAGGAAATATCACAGAAACAGAATTTAAGTTTTTTGTGTGTGTCGTTGTTCGGTGATGAGTAAAAAGATTATATTTTAAACACCAAATATAATTTTTCATACTGTTTTTAGCATGCTGGGCTCGCTGATGAAACGAAAAGCTTGTCTGAAAGAAGGGTTCAAATTCCTGCTGGATGTATAGAGAGTGTTTCTTTTTAAAAATAGCTTCCCACTCTCCCTCCATGCAAATGCGGGTATATTTTGTTTCAATTCTACTTTACTAGTCCTTAGTTCATAAGGGTGAACCCTCATTTTGGTAAGAAGTCCGTTCTTAAAGGTCTTTTATCCTACCAAAATACTACTATATAGTATAATTCTGTTATGAAATAAGGCCTTCCAGAACGGACTTCCTACCAAAATCAAGCCAGCTTTCTATTTTTTCGAACGTAGGTCGAGGGTCGAATCAAAGGTCGACCAATATTTGAATCAAAGTCAAATTTTTCGAATCTTCGCCCACCATTAATGAAAGCTTGTTCTAAACTAACCACGTCCCTACCTGAACACACACGTATGACTAAAACAAATGCTATCATAAGTCGAGTTGGCGCTTGAATCCGTTCTTAGGTGACCTCTTTGTAGGGCGCCATCATGTCAACAAGATAGTTCCACATCTGGCCGCCGCTTGACCTTGGCGGTTCTATGAAATAGCTCCGTTCATTCTCATCACACTTTGACTTTGGTACATGACCTACTTCGTTGATATATACGGACATCACCTTGATCGACAACCGATATTTACCTACCTGGTTTAGAATAAATTGCCGTGTTTCGAAACGTAATAGCGTAAGGATGGAGGTTACAATCCTAGATCTCATAGCGCGTTCACTTGTAAAACTCAACCTTTTTGTGGGTGTGACCCCACTGAAGTATTATTTTATTTAGAAGACCCCGTGCCATCATGTAAATCAAATAAACCTTTGTTTCTTGATTGCGTGAGGCCTTCTCCTCTTGCACCTTACGTTTACGATGAATTTTTGGCGCCCTATGACTATTTCTAAGAATCTCAAATGTCTATAGCCAAAGTGGTTATTTTATTGTATATGTCATTTATTTACAGGATAGCAAAGGGTGCAGATTGCCTAGCAGTTGTTTTGTATCTTCGTCTTTGTGTAATCCATAAAAAAAAATGTGTGACTACTTGAAAATTCGAGACCCCAAATGGGGTAGTGACCCCAAGGTTGCGCACCATTGCTCTAGAACAGTGTTTCCCAAACTTTAACCAGTCGTGTACCTCCTTTCAGGAATATGGCCTAGCTAACGTACCCCTTCAATATCTTCACAAAAAGAAAAATAAGTAAATAAATACCTGTGGTCATTCCAGATTTTAATACAGCTTTAGTAGTAAGGTAAACAAAATTGTGGAAAAGGGAAATAAAGGCTTTTAAGAGTTCATGATACCACGTCAAAATCTACAACAATTTGTTTATAAAACTCGTAACTATATATAAAAAAAAGTTCGGATGGATACAAGTCAGTGGTGTGTCGTATAACTCCGGGGGTACTCGTACCATAGTTTAAGAAACACTAAGCTAGATAAAGCATTGCACTGTAAAGGTGAACGATATGAAGTGGAATACAATTGATTATTAAAGTTTAAACCAGTTAGGCTAAATGTTTTGGAAAAATAATAGATTTCAACAGATTTCAACTTTTATAAGTTACTCTATTAGGATTATGATCGATGAGCACGCAGACCAAAACGTTAAGTATGTTTAGTCAGGTATAACGATTACTGAAAGCCCGGGGTTTAAATCGCGTCCGGGTGTACTAAAGATGTATCTTCCCGAATAGTTTGCCACGCTTTTTATGTACAAATGGAGGTATATTTAATGTAAATTCTACCTTTCTCACCCATAGCCCATTGGTGTAGTTAAATGCGGATATCCTAGACAAGTTTTGATTTTTACTTTCTCTCTATCTTACAGGTAGAGAAAGTATGGTGATCGTCAAAAAATTCGAACTCGAGATTTTGATGAATTTTGACGTTTCATGACTTCCTGAATCCGAAAAAGTGGTTTTTGAATTTCCGTCTGTCTGTCTGTCTGTCTGTACCTCCAACTAGAGCCTAAACTATTTTACCGATTGAGCTGAAACTTGATATCTAGGGTTTTCATAGGGTTGCCCCGAGGGGTTTTTGGAATTGGATATCTACCCCTAAAATTAAGGGTAGTTTACTGAAGGGAAAAAAGAGAAAAAGTCGATTTTCTCAAAATCGGCTCTAACGATTTTGATTAAATTTCATTTATGAACATTAATAAATATTACAAACAAAATGGCTACTCTCAATATTTCGGCAAAATTGATTTAAGGGCTCCGGTCTGATGCGTAAATTAACATTTTTTATAATAGCTCCGAAACTATTTGAGATATGAAATTACTTAGCATTACAAATATGTATATATATTTATAATACAGATATTTTATACGAAACATATTTTTATAAAATCAATAACTTTCAATCTATACGCAATTATATGAATTTTTTAACTTTTTGGACATTAAAGCTTAAGTATTGCGACCGTAAAAAAAAACTAACCTGAAATGTTGATGGATGTCGACGTCTCATGACCCCCCGAACCCTAAAAAATAGTCTTTGCAATGCCGTCTGTCTGTGTGTCTATTAAAACTTAAAATTAAGGGTAGTTTACCGAAGGGCAAAAAGAGAAAAAGTCGATTTTCTCAAAATCGGCTCTAACGATTTTGATTAAATTTCATTTTTAAACATTAATAAATATTACAAACAAAATGGCTACTCTCAATATTTCGGCAAAATCGATTTAAGGGCTCCGGTCTGATGGGTAAATTAACATTTTTTATAATAGCTCCGAAACTATTTGAGATATGAAATTACTTAGCATTACAAATATGTATATATATTTATAATACAGATATTTTATACGAAACATATTTTTATAAAATCAATAACTTTCAATCTATACGCAATTATATGAATTTTTTAACTTTTTGGACTAAAGTTTAAGTATTGCGACCGTAAAAAAAAACTAACCTGAAATGTTGATGGATGTCGACGTCTCATGACCCCCCGAACCCTAAAAAATAGTCTTTGCAATGCCGTCTGTCTGTGTGTCTATAAAAACTTAAAATTAAGGGTAGTTTACTGAAGGGCGAAAAGAGAAAAATTTTTTTTCTTAAAATCTGCTCAAACGATTTTGATTAAAATTCGTATCTAGGCGTTGATTAAGATTATAAATAAACTGGCTATTTTCATTTTCCTATGAAAATGATTTTTAGGGTACATTACAGAAGCGTTAATTTCCGTATCTCCACAACTATTGGAGAAACTAAACAACTTATCATTGCAAAATTGTAGGCCTATTAGAAATAAAAAACTTTTATTTGACATATATTTTTATAAAAGCAGCAGTTTCTGAGATATTTGCAAATATATTAATACAATTTGGTGAGCTTTAGTTGTAAACATATACTACTTAAGTCTTAACGCAATAATTCTCCAATGCCATAGAGTAATTAAATATAAGTATCTAAAAAAGTATGTTATTTTTCCTTAAAGCTCTTAGGAGAAATGTTTGCATAGCAATGATCTATCTCCATTTTAGACTCAATAGTCAATATTTACATTTTTTATTGGTCAAAATGTATAAATGAATAATTAAATATCAATGGGATGACTTGAAGATCTGCAACACCATATAAAATGTTAAAATTTTAACCAGAAATCGAAATTTTAATACGAAGTGTTGATCCTTGTGGAAGACATTAAACTGTTTGAAATGCTCTTAGGTGGACAAAGATGCGCCTCTTTTCTCATTGATAATATATCATTGTATATTATTTTATGCGTGTTCTTATGTGGAGTGGTGATGATACAATGTACATTATTCTGTTCAGAAATCTTACGAGTTTATAGAAAGAGAGAGAAAGTCTGTGCGGTGCGCCGTACCATTTTTTTTTTTTGTCGTTACTAGGGTATATTCGAATGCTGCCTAAATAGAGCACCTCAAAGAACCTGAAGTTATACTAGGATTCTAATAAGCGGAACCTTTCAGTAGATACAAACATTTTTTAGGGCCAAGATTGATAACACTTAACCTTTTGTTATTTTATAGGCATTATTACTATCCACCAAAAGCGACAACTCTAGATCAAATAACTCGCATGCAAATTTTAAAGTAGTTTTATAAACTGTTATTCTCACCAAAAACCTACTATACTGTCTTGATCTAAGGTTAATAATTGTTGCTAAGAAATGTTTCTACAGTACTTTTCAGTCTTAATTTGTTGAATAACGTTTCATCATGAATTAACACAAGTAATGTCATGATCAGTTTTTTTTATAAAATGAATACAAAATTTGTGTTACAAAAATGCACAATGTGATTATATAATAATTACCGAGACGGACAGAGAGCCTAGTCACCCGAGAAGAGTAATGAGGGGCTGGATTTAGCTGGTGCTGGAATGTGGTTAGGTTGAGGGAGGCAAGGTCACACACCTGAGCACTTAGATAGTGCCAGCATCCACCGCTAGAGCGCTCTGGTGTCGCTCGCCCCACATTGCTGGCTTGGCTAAACAGAAAACAGTCCTCCTACCGACTGTCGATTGTCGTCTGTCCTCCTGAGTGAGCTATGTGGTGGTGACTGATGTAACTAAAAGTGTGACAGCAGTGTTTGGTGGTGCTATTCTTGATTGGTGTTACTAGCTTTAATTGTGATAGACAATTTTTTTACAGTTTTAATTTTTAGTTGTTTCTATTAAGTTTTTTTAAAAAATGACTATTTCATATTCCGGGGAAGTAGCGAATAGCAGCAACTTGGGATGTTTCTGGAAAATTTTGTGCAAGTAAGTGGTTGTTTTAAATGTAATTGTTGTACCATGGTTAATTATTTATTATTGTTTTATAACTTATAAATCACTCTATACCTTATTTGGAAAACACAATAATAGGCTAATAACTAGCGTTTTATAAATGCATTTTAAACCCAACAATACTAATAATTCTAGCATATTTGTCAACATCCTGTACCGTATTATTGATAAGTGTAGGCGATAAGGGGTAGAAAGGTGAATCCAAAATCAAATTCAATACAGTTACTAAACTTTAGTTTTGTGTAGGACTATTCATTACTTAAGTTTATCATTTTAAATGTACAACAATGGCTCGCAAACGAGCTTGAGACATTAGCTCTAAATATATATAATAGAACCTAATTTTCATTATGAACAATAATATAATGTGGCAATATTCCGGTTTGTTATTGTTCATACAAGCACATTAAAAATTGTAGTGTAAGCCTACTTGCAAGATTGCACAAAGTTTATGATGTATCGACCATTTTTATTACTTATTGTTATATAGTTCAGAACAAATATAATCTAGATAGCAGTTATATTATTTTCTAGCTCAAGTTGACTAAAAGTTATTGTTAGAAAGAATGGACGGAAGAAAATATAATTTACCCTTCCTAGTTTCGATTCTACTAAAATAAAGAATATTACTTTTTTCTAATTCCATAAATTTTAAAGTTAATTGATGCTTATAGGCTACTACGTATAAGAATCACAGGCATATGAGCGTTGAATCTGAAAACAAAACACGGAAAATTATATTTTAGCAGCATAAACGTAGTTTATAGAAGTTTTTTTAGTTGTTGATGACGTCTGAGAACAATCAACAGCTGGGGAGTTTCGTGAGATCGGATTCTATTGTTTCTGCGCGGAGGAATCTAGTTCATAATACACTTTCTCCTCGGTTGAATATCTTTTGTTTTATTAAGACATTTGACATCTTGGTATTTTTAAAACGAGTAGTTACATCATTCCTGAATAACAACTTATTTTTTTCCAGACGATGTGTAATAAATTTGAATAGAGGAGGACAGTCTGCTTATATAGTATTTTTAATTTAGAACATTTTAACGGGAAAGAATTAATGCGCTATTTTGGAACATCCTGAAATGCTCCCAGACTTTTGTAAACAAATTAATACCTTATCCCCAATTAGCTCCAGAAATAAGTAACCTGATTTATTTTAGTTTCAAAATTATTTAAAATTGAGTTATTTTAAACCAAGCAGTTATTTTTATCATTTCAGAAATCATTCATTTGTAAGAACACCGGGAAAGATGCACTACGTAACTCACGTTGATTTATTTTGTGTCCTTTTCTGCTAACTCTTACCTAATCCATACTCATATCTGGAAATGAGGGTTTGGTCTGACCGACTAAAGCTTTACGATCCAATTTTCATAGAAAGGGCATTTTAGAAAATATTACAATTATATTTATTATTATTATTATTATTATTATTTTGCGGACAAAATTGATAAAATTTCACTTTATTATTAATGTTTATGGTATTGTAAATACATAGAAAGTGACAGCTGCATATAACATGACTTGGCTTATAAATACGTGAGAGCGCTGTTAGTAACTTTTATAGCCGAAAGGATCCTTTCCATGAAAATTTAACTGTCATCAAATAAAATATTACCCTTTAAGAGCTTAAGCAAAGTAACCATTGTTTCCTAAAGGCGACTAGATTTATCTTGCAGCTGCAGCTGAGTACCAAGTGTCACCAAAAGTAACAGCTGCAGAACACATGGCTTAGCGTATGAATACATAAAAGTAGTCTTTTTAGACATTTATAACTTTTTTACTACCGCGCCTTACTACATTTTTAGGTTATATATGTATATACGATATATATATATGATGACTACTCAAAAGGCGTAGAGATGAGGAAGGAATAATTTTAGAGGTAATTTACCTGCATTTGCGTGGAAGGAGAGTGGGAAACCATTTAGGAAAAACCACCCTCACTAAAGCCGGCCGTGATTCGAACCCCGATCTCACCGTAATAAGCAGGCCGGTCTAGCACGAGAGTGACGCCTTAGATCAGTGGTTCCCAACCTTTTTCAGCTGATCCCCTCCTTGGTAGATAATCAAATTCTCACTCCCTTCCCCCTCCAATTTTTTTAAAGATTATTTTAAATACAATTTTTAAATGCTTTCCATTCACGTCTTTATTTTATACAATAATCAATGTAATACTGGCAGGATAGTGGTATAAAACATGATAAGACTATCGTGATGGTTGGAATTGTGAGTGGGTTGACATGTGATGGGGAGTCGCAGACGCGGGATACATTGTTTCCCTGGATGCGTCTCTTGGTCGCCAGTCGCGGGAAATTTCATGTGCAGTACAGATCGTTCCTCAGTTATCAGACTTTTTCACTTGTGTTTTATTTAATGTTCCGTGCTATTTTGTTATTTTAGAGTAGTGCTAGACTGAACTATGACACTAATTCAAAGAAATCGATTACTTCTTACATATTGGTCCCGGTACACTGGCGAAGATATGTCAAAAATTGGTGGGTGCTTTTCCACCTCTTCAATCTAATTTTCGTCCTCTTCTATGGGGAAATCTTGGACCATTTTCAAAACTAGCCCAATCAAACATTAAACTAAATACAACTCGTACTAAAACACACGCTTGCTCGGTGGTGCGTCTGCGTCTACACTGCTCCGAGAGCAGGACGCAGACGCAATGTAGAGACGCGGGACGCGCACTCTGGTCGCCAGCCGCAGTCGCCTTGAAGGAACTGGCCACATAACAAACTATGGAAACCAGTCCGGTCGCAGTCGCCTCGAAGGAACTGGCCACATAACAAACTATGGAAACCAGTCCAGTCGCAGTCGCCTCGAAGGAACTGGCCACATAACAAACTATGGAAACCAGTCCAGTCGCAGTCGCCTCGAAGGAACTGGCCACATAACAAACTATGGAAACCAGTCCAGTCGCAGTCGCCTCGAAGGAACTGGCCACATAACAAACTATGGAAACCAGTCCAGTTGCAGTCGCCTCGAAGGAACTGGCCACATAACAAACTATGGAAACCAGTCCGTCGCAGTCGCCTCGAAGGAACTGCCACATAACAAACTATGGAAACCAGTCCAGTCGCAGTCGCCTCGAAGGAACTGGCCACATAACAAACTATGGAAACCAGTCCGGTCGCAGTCGCCTCGAAGGAACTGGCCACATAACAAACTATGAAACTAAGTCCGGTCGCAGACGCGAGACGCGCCGGGGGAATCCTACCTTTTATAGTAAGGAAAACAAATCACTGATAGAGAAATAATTAAACATCACACGAACACTTGAATGAAGGCATTATTGGCACCAAAGTAGCTTCTTTATCATACACATACCTAACGTAATTTTTAATTTGTCTGAATTCAATGGAATTTCTTTTAGGAATAAGTCTACCACGCCATTATTTATTTTATTTTAGGTCCCATACTGGAATCAGCATGGCTCTAGTTGCGTGCCTTGAAGATTCTTCTGATGCTGAAGTTTTTTTTATTAGTGCCGCATACCTGTTCAGGTTATACGCATATGAAAAATTATTTAATAATAACACTAATGAGTTGAGGAGTAAGGTTGAATTTATAGGAAATGTACCCGCATTTGCGTTGAGGGAGATTGGAAACCCGTTGATTGAAAACTACCCTCTCCCTACACCTGACCGGGATTAGATCCCCGATATCCCTGTCATCTGCAGTCTGGCCTATTGCGTGAATGACTCCTTAGACCATGCGGTAACCGAAGCAGGTCCGAGGTTGTCAACATAAAAAACAATGATCATATGTACCTGCCTGTGTGATGTATAAGTCATAAAGCTCAAGGTACAGCTACGCACATAGCTCAAGGATACATCATTAAAAGAATATAAACACAACAAGTTTTCATAATTATGTTGGAAATAGTTTATATTAGGCTTAAATTACAGACTACGTGGACGCTTTGTTTAAATCTTCGAGGTCATTATCTGAAGTAATCGAAATATCTCTAGGGAATGTTATTTTTAACATTTCAAAATAAGTATTTGGAGAGTTAGGGGGGATACAAACCCGTACCTCCCTTCCTCTTTACCTCCCTTCCTCTTTACCTCCCTTCCTCTTTACCTCCCTTCCTCTTTACCTCCCTTCCTCTTACCTCCCTTTGGCAAGCTCCTTTTATAGTTGTTTACTCTTGTATGTAACTTGAGGTTTTCAATGTGCATCTTCAACCTCCAACCTTCACCGCACATAATTGAATAAACAACTTCAGTGCTGAATCCAAATCGAGTAAAAAAACTGTAATTGTCAATTTCAGACGTAGAAGAACTGTTTGCTTTTATTTCAGCGAAGGTAAGACATGTTCTTTGTGTTCTCTGTTCTTGTTCGTCGAATTAAAGGTGTACAAGCGAGTCTTGAATTATTGTTTTTAATATCTAGTGTTTGTTTTTAATTGGAAGGCATTATTTTGTTTTCTCTTGTTGGAGACACACTAATATTTTATTGCTGTGTACAAAAAATAATTTGAAATATAAATGGATTATTAGTAAAATCTTAATACATCTTAATGGTTTTTACAGCAATGAAAATGTTAACGAAAAGTCCCCAAAAATATTTATTTTAAAACAAAAGTTTGTTAACAAAAATAGTACAAGTGGTTTCCTCCTAAACTAATAAAATTATCCTACTGGGCTAAGGGGTACCGGGTTGGATTCCCGGCATGGCTGAAAAATGTATCATTGGTGAAATGTGAGCTTATCCTTTGACAGTGATGAATTAACGGCACGAGGACTGGGTGTTGTGTCTATTCTATATTTAAGTTAGTTCATAAATCTTGTGCTGATATAATCAGTCGGTTCAGAAAGTGCACGTTAAATACCTCAAATTAAAAAAAAGTGTTGAAAATAATTCGCGAGTTTCTGTAGAATCAAACGCAATATCCCAATTGCCCTGATATATTCAAGGACCTACTGCTACTAAGTATTAACTCCTTCTGTTGACTGAATTTTCTTTTGCTCAGTTTCTTACTACCCGTCAGGGATATCCGCACTTAACTACGCTAATTGGGTAGGGATAAGAAAGGTAGAAATTAGAGGGAATAAAACCCACATTTAGGCCCGCCGCACATTGGACGCAGGGCAGGCGCAGCAAAGGCAGAGGGCAGGCATAGCACAGGAATAGCACAGGAAGAGGTTTCTGCAAGGCACCGCACATTGAACACTGTCTGCAGAGGCAGGCATAGCACAGAAGAGGTTTCTGCAAGGCACCGCACATGAACACGTCCTGGCAGAGGGCAGGCATAGCAGAGGAATAGGTTTTTGCAAGTCACCGCAGATTTGAAGGGAGTCAGGGAGCTTTCACCCAGTGGTACAAGACGTGATATGGCGTGTGAATTAAAGGAACTTCTGATAGATTTCGATTCCGAGTCAGACTCTGAATTAAATAATTTAATTTTACTCTACTCTCTTAGTAAAATAAGGAAAAATACGAAAATTGTAATTTACTCTATACGCAGTGTCTAGTAACATCTCATTCTTCTAATGGGTTATACAAACTACAGTAGATTAATTTCACAAGTACACAAATCTAGAATATTACAATTACCGTACGAGTAATTCAGTTCAATAGCAATCTTTTCCCATAGCTCATCTTTCAGCTTCGTCCTCATGTAGTCTGGATTGCTTGTTTCATATAATACTGGATGGTCTTGAGCTAATGAATAAGATGTTCCATCACAATACACAAAAACTACGTGACAGAGGCGCAGAGGACACAGGAAAACTGTGCGTCTACTACAACCAGAGAGAGGCGGGAAAGAGTTATCCTTACACCGCACCTGCACTCTGTCCAATGTGCGGCAGCCCATAAGAACACGTGTATTACAGATTCTCCTCTTCCTCGCCTGCCCCTCTGCTGCGCCTGCCCTGCGTCCAATGTGCGGCGGGCTTTACGTGAGGAAATGTGAGATGTTTTGTTTTTAAAGATAAAACGTACTCAGAACACCCAGGACGCGATTCGAACCCTGACCTTCCTGTCACCTGTAAACGAGAATAATCGATCTTGACGTTTATTAGTTCACGTGCCTACCAATACGGACCTCACAAGACTTAAAATAAAACACTGTTACCTAACTTTGATGTTGGGCTTTAAAAATTCTATATAGTAATTTTTAGCAAAAACTATATAAAATTTTGAATTTAGTTGTTTGTGGCAAAAAGGAATCTATAAAGGGCGCATTCGCCAAAGGAATCAATGATTATAAAACATATAAGAAATAACCCACTGGAAATAGAAATATTTACTAACGTAACACATTTTTTAAAACCTAATTTAATTGTTTATAGAGCTTATATTATCAAATATTTAGACACCTTAGATTGTAAATTTCCAAAGATTCAGGGTTCGTGTAGGGGTTAACATTTCTGATTGTGTATCCAGGAGCTTGGGGTTAAAGAATACACCGAAATATCGTTTTTTTTACCTCCATAGTTTATATTTTTCTCTCCAGGTGTTTTATGTTCAGTTTCCTTAAAATTTACAATCAATTCCACATTCTCGGACATCCCAAAATATTAACGATAACAATTAAGTTGAAATATATCAATTTGATTCAACGTTTTCCTCAAAGATCTTTTAATATTAACTCGTTGAATAGTTAAGTCCCTGAAAGTTAATATTTATATTTGGATAGTTTATAATCAGCAGGGCTTTGATATAAACACATTTAACGTAATCAAGCACTTTGATATAATTTTACCCTCTTTGTTTAATCAAAGTTAAATAAATTCTTAGCGAGCTATAGTGTATTTATTTAACTGGCTCTATTTTAAAATCTAAATTAATACTTGGTCATAATGTTCTGTTTGTGTATAACGACATATTCATTCAAGCAATAACCGTTCTGGAATAGTTTCATGACGATATCAGGGTGGAGTAGAAAGATTTTTTTTGACACATTTAATGTAACATCATATTTTTATTATTTTAACTACAAATTGCTTCAAAGTAAACTTAAAATAACAAAAGAATGGCAATTTTTTACGTACGCTTGATTTTTTTTAAATGTCCTTAAGATGGCCACCATTATATGCAATAAATATTTGTATGTGCTCCTTAAAACTTAACATGTCTTTGTGTAATGTTTCTTGTTGAATTGCTTCAACAATCACCTCCTTTCTTTCTTTAATTTCCTGAATTGTTCTCGGACGAGTCATGTAAACTCTTTAACATGCCCCACAAGAAAAAGTCCAGTTCCGTTAAGTCTGGTGAACGTGGTGCCCAGGTGATGCCCCAAATCGTGAAACGAGGTGCCGAGGAAATATTTTTTGAAGCACTACCATTGATGTTTGACTTTCTGACCCCGGAACTGCAACGTAAGGGTATGGACAACAACACCCTGCGGTTCCAGAAAGATGGGGAAACGGCCCATACATCCCGAACATCAATGCTTTGCAAAATATGTCCCGGGCACCTTGTTTCACGATTTGGGGACATCGCCTGGTCACCACGCTCACCAGACTTAACAGCTCCGGAATTTTTCTTGTGGGGCCTGTTAAAAAAAAAGAGCATGTTTACGCGATTTATCCAAAAACAATTTAGAAACTTAAAGAAAGAATTGTGGTGAAAGTTGAAGCAATTCAACAAGAAACATTGCACAAAGTCATGTCATGTTTTTAGGAGCGCAAACAACAATGTATTGCATATAATAATGGCCATGTTAAGGACATTATTTTATTTTTAAATTAATAATTCAAGGGTATGTAGAAAGTTGTCAATCTTGTGTTGTTATTTTAAGTTTTCTTTGAATCAATTAAAGTAATAAAGATATAGTGTTATTAAATGTGACAACACTTTCTGCTCCATCCTGTATGACCGAACTTATGTCAAGTTAACAAGGGAAATTTCACAACAAATTTAATTAAAAATATATAGTAAGTTTGTGTATATTAGTATCATAACGTTGATGTTTATGATCTAGATTAGTGTTGTAATATATTTTAGTGTTGTAAAATAAACCAATTCTGCAATGACAAATCTTTCAATCGAAGAAATGTAAACAGAAAACTCAATATCTACGTAGAATATACGTATATTCCTATTCTAATTTTAATCCCTAATCCAAAATTCTCCTCTTTGAAAGTTTTTGAAATTTAAACTTTTCTTAAAACATACCTGCAGCTTAGTATCTAGTTGACTCACAAAATAATGTTTTAGACAATAGTTGTAAGACATTATGTTATCTGTAAAATTTATAGTAAATATTTATATCCTAGAACCCATTGGGAAGGAGATATTGTGAAAAAACAGGTTTAGGCTGCCATTTTTTCAAGATGGTGGCACGAGCGTTGGTGCACCAAGGTCAAAAACCTGGAACTTTCCTAAATATATCTCAAATATATCCCAAAATCAAAACTGACCGACCTTTTTCAAAGAAAGAGTTATTTTTCGTCCACTGCTACTGGACTAGTTTACTTTACCATTTCATAGTATTGGAATCATAGTTTGTTGATAAATTATATGGTAGTAAAAATTAACTACAATAATTTATTGTAAACTTCAACAATAGACTCTGATTCGTTGAAGACGTTTAAATGCCATTTGTTTGTCTTTCTTTGTTGTTGTTGTTGTTTGTTGGTCTGAAGAATAACACTATATACAGATGGAGTGTTGAACTTAAAACTAATAAAATTAACGGTTACATTTTGTTTCATTTTTACCAATTTTTTCGAGATAATACCAATTTATTTTTATTTAATGTTATCGTGTTTCACTTAATTTGTACTTCAGACCTCACTTATAGGTGACCACAAATAAATTTTATATTATCTCTCGTCCCACCTGATATGTTACTTTGCCTCCAACGGGATTTGAACAAAGCCTTCCTCAATGGGAGTTGACCAACCTTTGAAGGAAAAATACCTTGAAGATCTTGTTCAGTCAAGGCCATATTGTATCGACGATAGTTTCAGTAAAAAAAAAAACCTCAACAAAATATATATCTATTTTCACTTTCTCGTGGCCCCACGAGGAGAGAGAAGTATTGTGATCGTAAAAAAAAAAAAAATCTCGTGCAAAATTTTGATGGATGTCGACGTTTCATGACAAACTGAACCCTAAAAAGTGGTTTTCGCAATGTTGTCTGTATCTCGGCCTAGAACCGAACCATTTTATTGATCAGATTAAAACTTTGAATTTAGTGTTTTCATAAGGTTTTCTAGAAGGTTTTTTTTGAATTAGGCATCCAACCCTAAAATTAAGGGTATTTTACTTAAGGGTTAAAAGGGGGAAAAAATAAATTTTCTCGAAATTGGCACTAATTTTGATTAAAATTCGTATACCACTGTTTAGTACTACAAACAAAATCGCGCATCTCATTTGCCCATTAAAAATTACTTTGAGGATACTTTACATAAGCGGACATTTTCAAATTTGATCACATCTCTGTAATTCTTTGAGGCAAGAAATAACTTGTCATTACAAAGGTACAGGACGCATACCTCTTTAACAGCAATTTTATATTTAAAAAAAAAAAGAAGAGTTTTGGGAAATGGGGCGTTGAAAATGCACAGAACAAATCAAATGTAACAGTGCATATTTATTAATAATTACATATATGCTCTGTGGTGAAATGCGATGTTATTTTTTTCCCCACATTGTTTTTCTATACTTACAAATACATTTTAAAGATTTTTGAATTAACTACAACATATAGCACTCCTACATTTAATTAATTACATATAAAATAGTTAACCCTATATTTAAGTAAATTTAATAGATTAAAATACTTACAAATTAATTTTAAAGGTTTTTGAATGTAAATAAACATATAGTACTCCCAAATTTAATTCGATACATTAAAAATATTCCTATATATTATTTCTGTTGTCAACATCCCTTTTTCTCAACTAATACAAAGCCTACAGCGATGAATAAGGTATCAGTGGATAGGATTTCTTACCGACTTCGGACTTAACATACTCAATTTACGTTAAAACACATTGTTTGTTTAAAATTTAAGTTAGAAGAAAAATCTAACAATATTTTTGTATCAATTACCGAAAATAAACTCTCTTTGCTATTTTGTGTATACACTTCGCTGAGTATTTAATTTCAACAACCCAACAAAATATTATTTTTTTTGGGGGGGGGGGGGGGCGGGGGACAGGGGAAGGTTTAGTGTGCGAAAGTTTAGCAAGGGTTTACTGGTCAATCCTAGATTTCCTATACAACAAGGTCTATTATTTCGTTACACATTATCTTACAAGTTGTAAAGCCCTATAGTTTAGATAATATAACGATGAATTCTGTGCGGTGCACTGTGACATTTATTTATTTGTATATTTGACGTACTCTTTTTAAAACACAAATTTATTAGTTGATGACTTACAATCTAGCCTAACATATGACATTATGCCTGACCCTCTAGCGCTTATTTTCTAATTGGATAGCATTATGATCAGCACACATATAAATATTAAATACCTTGTTCAATACCACCGAGAGTCAAACCAAGTCCCTCTAGCTATATGGTGAACCACTTTACCAACCAAGTCATTAATACAGACCCCGAAATAAGTTCAAGTTGCGTTTTTGTTACTATTGGTATTTTAGCATAAAATATTTCTTTCAACACAGAGATAATTAACGTGGAGGGAGAGTGGGAAATCATTTTAGGAAAATAAAACCTCAGTGCACTTGAACAGGTTTCGAACCCCACCTCCCTAGCACATTATATTAGCTTGGAATTTAGTTCGAGTGCTCGCCGATGTAGGGGGTTTAAACCTTAGTATTCACAAATGCCTTTAGAAATGTTTAGTTCTATAAGAAATTAACCCTCATTAGTGTGGAGAAGAAATAGGGAAAACCCCATTGATAAATCGTGTGTCAAAAACCTAAACCAAATCTCCGGGTGAGAATAATGCTTTAGACCGTGTGACCACAGTTAAGGTCCCAGTCAAAGATTCGAATTTCTGATTTTGATGGTATATATTTACAGCACTTGGCTATCTTTGTGATAATATTACCGTATTGTGTAACAAATATTACACCTGTACGTTACTCAACAGCAACGCCAATCATCACAACCGCCTGATTTCTTGATTACTTTCTCTGAGTTAAAGCCCATCTTTGTCCTAGCGAAATTGATTATTGTCGGGTATATTTCCAAATGCCGGATTTTCTCCATGGCTTCACTCTCATTTTCTTTGGTTTCCTAAAGTCACACTTCCTCCATAGCTTCACTCTCATTTTCTTTGGCTCTGCTTATCCAGGCAACACTCTATGGCACGCCGCTGGTGGGATGGGTGTCCTCGCTTCTCTCATCACAAGAGCTGTACCAATATTTGGCAAACTTTACGGTCTTGTAAAGTTTTTTAAAAAAAACGTGGCAGGTGAAGACAAATTATCCTGGAAGCCCTGCGTGTGCTCTTATCTACCTGATGTGTGTGTGTATGTGTGTGCGACACCCGAACACGTATGGGCGTTTTATCGCGTTTGTTGGTCGGATACTGTGTGCTAAGGAACGAACATTGAAGCAGGGCCGTCGTAAAGTTGATCCACAGTAGTTCAAGTTACTATAGTACGATTTTAATAGGAAGAGCCTTATATGACAGATTAATACTATTATTTAAGCTAGCTAACGTGCACTTTATGAACCGATTGATTGTATCACTACACGACTTATAAACTAACTTAAATATTGAACAGGCACGGCTATACAAGGAATCGAACCCGGGACTGTTATCAATTTTGGCAGCAAAAAAAAAATAGTTTGTGTTTTATAAAATTACCCTATGTAAATTGGACTGTACCTATACTTTAATATATTTACACGACGAGTGTTTTATGCATCTCTCACTTCTCACGTTTAACCATGTGTGTGTTGATCTTGACAGTTGTGGGGAAAAAATCCCCTGCTTCACTACTTAATAATTTGCCTGGGCTATCATTATATTTACCTGGGGTTGGTATGAGAAATATATCATTCATAGGACGTGTATTCGCCTTTTTGTGAAGTGAGAGTGGAAAAAAAATGTAGGAAAAACTATCTTTGTACTTCTTGCCGGGATTCAGACCCCGATCTCTCCGTCACTGGCAAGTAGACAGTACGAGACTGGCGCCTTTGTCCATGTGCCTATGGTGCTGTTATATGGTCATTGTTGAATGGTATATTATTAGGTGTTCTGTCTTTCGACAGATAAGTCGCCTTGTCCAAATTGGGCCCTCCAGCCTGTCCTATCCACAGCTTCCTTTTTTATAATTCTGAAACTTCATATTTTCTTGATTGAGATTATCAAAAGTTTCATTCGTCTTCTTCCTGGTTCACTTCTCTCTTACACTTTGCCTTCTACGGCCCCACTCATTAACTTAAGCCAGTTTTTCTTCTCATTATGCGATCCATCCAGTTGGCCTTTTCTCCGTAAATCCACCTGAAGAATGGCTCTAATTTTTCCTAGACGCTTCTCAGAATGTCTTCATCAAGTTGGTCGCCCGATCTGTCACTTTATCCTCTCTATTTTCCTCTAGTACCACCTTATAAATCTTTCCACCGTATCCTCAGTGTAATAGCGCGAGAGAACAATTTTCCGTGTTTCTTGAAATATTTTTCTAATCATAATAAAATAAATTAGCAATGCAGAAGTGTTTGGAATATTATTTTTTATAAGTACTAGAATATTGAAATAAAATACGGTATCTATTTATTCGCTGAAGTGGTTGAGTCATCTGAGGTATATCCTTGTTGAACGGGAAGTTCGGAGTTCAAATTCCGGTCGGATGAATTAGAAGCGGTTTTACACATGCGTTTTAAACTTTTTTTTTTTACTAAAGCCTAATTAACAAAAGAAACATAAG
Organism: Timema podura; assembly: GCA_033556935.1. Classification (NCBI taxonomy): domain Eukaryota; kingdom Metazoa; phylum Arthropoda; class Insecta; order Phasmatodea; family Timematidae; genus Timema; species Timema podura. The sequence goes on along the minus strand of JAVRXN010000007.1, from coordinate 25,523,471 downwards.
AAAGTGTGTGCATTATTTTTTCTTCTTTTATTTCATGCACAATTTTATAAATATGTGTGTGGGAAAATAAGACAATAGAAGGTTGGAGTTTTATTTTCGACACAAAATATGGCCATAAACATCTCAAACTGAATCTCCAGCGTTGTAATTTAATAAATAACAACGGATTTCTTTAGTGTTTAAAAATAAGTGGCTCGATTCCTAATGATTATAGTTTATTTTGTGTTGAAATCAAAATACTAGTCTTCTACTGTCTCACTTTTCCACACACCCTTAATACAAATCTATGTTCGATAAAAATTGTAAAAATAGATTAACCTAAACTCTCAATTTTTTTTAGCCCAGATCACCTACGAGCATTTAAAGCCTTTCTATAAGAAAGAGAGAGTATCGTTTTACTTTACTTTATGACACTAGGAGCTCGAAAATTCACTGACTCACAAAAGTACGCCAACTTTCCTTGTATTGAGAAGTCCACCTCATTTTCTGAGGACCACTAAAAAAATCTAACCTTAAAAACGCCCTACTTGCAATTCCAAGAAATCATATGCTTAGTACTTTAGAATACACAGATTCTTAAATAAGTCCCGGCGTGGATTCAGACGTTTTGTGATTTGTGTACAGATCTACAAAATAGTTTTTTTAAGCCCTTCAACCAATTTTTATGACCCTGTCTTTTAGCATATTCACCGATTAGCAAATATATATACATATATAGCGCCTTCGTTATTTAAAACATGTAAACTTTGTTATAATAATTCTCTAAGTAAATTATTCTATTTTAAAAAATAAAATTAAAATTGGCTTAGCAAACTAGAAAAGTTGCTGTCAAAATAAAATGTTTATTTCCTGACATTTCAATCCCTCCTTTAAAAATTAATATATTTGAAATTTGTGGGCACATCCTCGGCGTATAGGCTTTCATTTTTAAAATGCTAAAAATTATTTATACGAATCACTTTTTAAAGGAATCGATGTTCGTTTTTTAAACATGGATAATGTGTAAAAAAAATCCGCGGGTCTCAAAAAAAACGTAACCTGGTCCGTTCATAAATCACTCAACAACTAAGCAAAAAGCTAAAATTATGCGTGTAACCCCAACGATTAGTAAGACGCAGTGTTAAAAATAAAAAAATAGCTAGAATAATGTTTAATCCATGGCATATTAACGTGACAACTTGTCATGGTAACAAGTCACAATATGTCAACTTAGCCCGGCGTTGGAGTGCTATGACTGTGATGTAAAGAGAACAATGGCCTGTCAAACTGTTGACTGAACATTTACTGTGCTCCGGCTACTATTGAAGTGAATATTCATGTTCAATTGGTTTACAATACAATGGGATTGTTGTGAAAATTCCACAACAATGTTTGTTTTATAACCATGAGCTGTGTATTCTAGGGAAAACAGTAGCTATTCAATAAAAATAACAGCAAAATGCTCAAAATAATTAACAGAGCGTAGCGAGGGACTAGCTTTAGTTCTACGATTGGTCACTCGGCTTGTCTGTTTGCTCCGCGATGACTACCAAATGCTTGTACCGATTTTAACCAGATTTGGCAGGGACATTCATTCTTTGAACCTATGCAAAAACGAAGCAATATACACGTTACACCCTTGAAGTGAAACTGCCCATTTCACGAACTGAGAAAATGTCTGTCCATTTTCGTGAACAGGCCTCTTCTCTGGACCATTTCATGAACTGAACAAAAATTGCATTAACTCTTGCCCATTTCATGAAATGGAACTTATTGTTCTCTCTACTATAAGCTTAATTGAAATTTGTTTTAAGATATTATATTAAACTAACCCAACCTAGCTTAACCTATTCTTACATTCTAAAACGATTAAAAGTTAAATTATCTTTGTGACTAAACCTGTTCTTCGCTTGTCCATTTCACGGACGGGACAAAAACTCACCCAGTTCGTGAATTGGAAAACGATGGAATGTGCCAAGTTCATGAACTGGACAGAACAAGCGCTACCCAATTAATGAACTGGGCGAGATTTTACCCAATCCATGAAATGAACAAGCGAAGAAGCCAGTTCACGGAATGAGCAGATATTCGCCCAATCCATGAAATTACCAAGTTCACTTTTGGAGTGTAACATTTATATAATCTTGACATTATTGTGATATCTTAAACTACGTCAACGACTGTTATTCTCTTCGAACAATTTGTTCTATTGAATATAGTTTTAATTTGTTTCCTGTCTAACTTGATAACAAATGAAAAGCATACATTTTAAATACAAGGAGAAATTAGTGGTGATATTTTAACTTGAAATTCAATAGAAATGTTAAGACTGTAATAATGAAAATAACATGGAGTGAGGTCTACTGTAAATATAACCACTATACCTTGATTTCGGTTGGAAGAACAATAGAGAAAATTCAAAGATAGCTCTTTGCGGCCAACAGTGATAACATTTTACTATATTATTCGTGTTATTTCATAGGTATTGATAATATCTATCAAAAGAGACGGTTGCAGTAACATGTCTTGATGTATGAATACATTAAAGTTGTTTTAGTAACTTTAGTAACTAACTTCTACTGTTCTTCCTACCAAAATCATACCAAGGGTTTAACGTTGTTGCGACAACTTTAAACTAACTGGGCTAAGATAAACTTAAGAGCGGAGCGAATTCGAAATGTAACACACCAATATTTGACTAGAGAGGTTGAGTAACCAAACTGTGTAGAAATTCCCTCAATATTACCGGTTGAGGTCAAACCTAGGCCTTTCATAGTCTCGGCCCTAAGCGCTGAGCCAATGGCGAGTGTGTTCGTTCACTCGAAAAAACTAGTTTGATCCGGTACCCAATCATTCGTTGATGTAGTTCTATTCGGTGCGTGCGTGTTAACGCGTATGTGCTTGTACAGAGCTGGTGAAGGGTGGAGGGGAGGAGGGGGCCTTGTGCTGGAAGGAGACAGGGTCGCTGGACCAGAACTTGTCAAGGTCACCCTACTGACCATCAGGTGACCGCGCCAACAAGAAGTGTTGGATAATCGCTGAGACAGAAAGTTTCTTTTTAACGTGATGATGAATTTTCCGGTCATGCCGGGAATGGACCGGGATCCTAAGCACAGTAGGCTAACGACTGAGCTAAGATGTAGAAATTCAATGGCTATCAATTTGGAGTATAGATAGGCATCCACATGTTTACCTCTGTTAGATTATTGTTGACCCATACTTTCAGGATCAAAAGCGCTTGAAGAACCCTCCTCCCCTCATTCAGGTGTTAATTCATCACTGTAAAAGGGGAAACCTCAAATTAACCAATTATACATTTTTCGGTCTTGCCAGGAATTGAAAGCTGTGGCTCTTAGTTCAGAAGTGAATGTTTGACACTTAATAAGTAAACTAGTAACTCTAATATAATAATAAATAACTTTCTCACTTTCTGCCATAATTTATCTGTTTATCTTGAAATAGATAAAATTACCATGATGCAATACACTATGGTGTGGCTTATAAGAGAGGACCATGGTGCTATGTCTCAAGGTAAGACTGTCACCTTTTAGGGTAAACGGAGTGTACCTGAAAGCGTGGCATGCCAGACAGGATACCAACCTCCATCACTAAGCTCGGATGTCCGTTGGTACTTTTATAGTTCTATTGACCCGTATGACGCGTTCAGTAGTTATTCACAGGGCGTTGGCGGTTGTTTCGTTCTATGGAGCCTATAGCAGGTATCTGGTAGGAAGAACCCATAAATGACACTTACAAAAGTTATTCAAATGTTGTCGTATGATCTTGAGCTGTTACTTTTTATATACAGTTCCAATACCTATCGAATAACACTTATAATATAGTAAAATATTATCAATGTTGACCACAAATGTTTGTACCGTATTTAAAAATGTTCTTTCTACCAAAATCCTACTATATTTCAAGTAAACTTGTTATTTTAGATATTCGGCTGTCAAACCTATTAGCAATCTGAGCTATAGGCCTATTTCAAGTATTAGGTCTGGTTAACATTTATTTTAATGTCATTTTATGAGAACTTAGAGAGCGAGTATTTGTGTAACATTTCATTAAATAAATAAAAATATAGCATGCTTAAAACGTTAGCGAAACTTAATAATTAATTTAATATTGCGTTTTTCCACTTATAAGATTGCGAGACTATATAAAATAAACGATTTATGATTTATAAGCAAACTTGTGCAAAGTTTGCGAACAAATAAATCTTTTGGTCTAAAATGAAATTCGCTATAGCTCATATATAAAAATGTAATAATTTATTTTACTGTGGCCGATATTAACTGGCAGCAAGGTTTTCACCATTTTCAAAAAAGGCTAGGTAATAAAGTTTGGCACTAAAGCTAGTACAAAAATCTTAAATTTAACACAAAGTAATAATTATAAAATGTTGAAACATTTTATAAATGTGAGTCTTAGCATATATATTCAAATTAAAAATCAATTGTATTTGGACTAAACTTGGTGTATATTATATATAAACTCGTGTATTTATAAAATGAATGACCTGTGATATCTTTTTTGAGGTTATATTTACGTTTTCAGATGAAAAATAAAAAAGTAACATTAACCAATTTTATTCATATATTGTACAAACACAGTAATTACTTAGTAAATCATTAATCTGTTGTAAAGAATGTGTTTCTGCTGCCCCTACTAACCAAGTTAGGGATGGGTACAATTATAATAAGGTTAGAAAAAAATAGGTTTGGCATTCAAAATGTAACGTTAAATCTTGAGCCTCACTTGTATAGTTATTTTTAGTCTTTATTTTGTTTCTTAGGGTCTCAATTTTGACCAAAGCGTTGAAATATAAATAGGCACCACTTAATGTATGCACTAAAGTTTGACAACATTTTTTGTTCTATGTTTTTGGTTCCTGGGTTATAAGTTACAGATTATCCCCAAAATATTTAATTTGCGTTTGAAATTAAAATTCAACGTAAGCACTAATTAATTAGCTAACCATCCCTCTAGAAACTCAAAAGTTCATGGCCGCCAGATCATAAGCTCGCCATCCAACCCTATCCTTCCATCGGTGTCTTGGCCTATCAAGCAAGGAATTTGTATCTTCAGGTTCCCCAACTAAAATGTTGTGTACATGCCTGTCGTCGCCCAAATGCGTCTCATGACCATTTCTACCCCATCTACGGTAAGAGAGTGGGTAAGTGACAGATAGCAGAAGGTTCTTTATTGCAGCAAACATTGGTCTGAACGTCACTAATCTCTACCGATTCGGAAATTATTATTATTTTCTTAGTAATAATGGCCTATCAATAATTATTTCCTAATATGTTGACATTAGTTACTTTCAGCAAATGTTTATAATAAAGAACCTTATACTAGCTGTAACCTACCACCTCTCCTACTGTAGATAGGATATATATGTTATATATATATATACACTTAAGTATAGCTATATTCTATATCTTACCATATCCCACACTTCTACGTTATTCACAAGAGTATAATTAACATTAAAAGTTGCTTAGAGGTGGTAAAAAAAAAAGCCCGTGGTTTGTACTCACCGAACTACTTGTCTTCATCCGGGAAGTGTAGGAATAATTATTATTATAGCCGTCAGTCACGTTGTTCGAGGATATGTTTATGTAAGTATCGAATGTTGAGAGAGAGAAAAAGAGAGAAACAGGGCTGTGTTTCCTCCGTCTATCCAACTTATTGGCAATCAAACTTCATACAAGGCTGAGTGCTGTTTTTTAGTTAAACACTTTTTTTTTAGTTTTTTAAATGGTAAATACAGAGACCTTCTTAAATAATTCCGAGTATAAAGACAAAAGAGCTTGGATCTATTCTCGATTGTGATTTTTAAGGACGTTGCTTAGTTGTGACGTAGAGGCAAGTCGACAAAGGATTGCCACGTTAATATAGATACCTCTTATTCTTTGCTTATTAAAAAAGTCCGTGGAAGCATATGTCTATTTAGAATAGGAAACAATAAAATATAATTTTGAAATGCAAGACAATATTGTCTAGCCGCAAATAGTAAGTGAGTATGTTTTCTCGTCAACAGAAGATGGGGGAGAGTTATCAGCAGGTAAACTAGAGGCCTCTCAGGATAAAATACTCACTGTCTTCCCTCTCTTTCTATTTCGTACATTGGCGTCTAAGTGTGACAGTGCTTTGAGTGCTTAAGTGCATCAAACTAAGATGCAACCCGCTTCGCAATTTACTTGAAGGAGAGTGTCCTTACATTGGTGTATTTCTTATGAGAATACCAGTCTGAAGCTTGAAAAAATCACAAAAACATTAATCAATTATCTCAAAACTATCTGTTTTGATCCTATAAAAGCATGATTTGATTGTTTTGGGGAAATCTAAATCTATGTTTCTAGCCATTCCATTGGTCTCTGAACTATGATATTTCACGTGAAAACATCTCTGCTTTTAATAATTTTTTTTAAATTATAAAACTAAACGTTTAAGGAATATGTCTAATCTCTACTTTGGTGTGAATCATATTTTTGAAATAACAAACCATTTCTTAAATAACGCGAGATTTGCGGGCATCGGCAACTTGCCTCAGCGCCTTGTAAAATGTTATCAGTACCGACCGCAAAAAAAAAAAAAAAGTGTTTTCTAAAAGTTTTTTTCACTACAAAAATCCTACTGTTATAATCCATGTTACAACAATAAAATAACACAAAACTTAGATGTAATTCTTTATATTATAATTAGAGGATATAATATATTTTGTGGGAAACTACGTTGTGCGTGTCACGTAAACATTCCAAGCAAATATGCAACTATTTGTTTATGTTTTCAATTCTTGAAACAATGCAGGGAATGATTTGTGTTCTTTCCACACATCCGCTTATCGGTTAGTTTACAAGCTTGCAGATAATGTAAAATATATATATATATTTTTACAAACTTTAAACTATCAAACGCTACAAGAAATCAGCGTCATTTTATATATATTTTTACATATTGTAAATTTCATGCTCATCAAAATTTAGAGAATATTTTGCAAATTCAAGAAAAATTGAAAAACACGTAATGGACATTGTCACCACAAAGTTCGAAACGTAAGTAGTCTGGAATAAAAATATCGATGTAAAGAAAAAAAATCTAACTACTTTATTAAAGAACAAACTTTCGCTTGATATTTGAATTATTTTTTAAATTTTTTTTTGATTAATATTTGTCAGCTTTGTCTCGGCTTGAAATTTATCTTGAGGGCCCTTTTGCTGACCGGCCAAGTATTAGAGACTTTTGGTCGAATCTAGGTTAGAGACAAATATTATTTTGAATTTTATGTAAGTATGGTCCAAAGCCCCAACCCCCTCGTTTTTATTTAGTAGCTATAAAAACCATGGCAGACTGACTGATTTTACTTTATTTTACTAAAAAATAGAATGAGATCCTGTTTTCTTATAAGCAAATTATTTTAATAATATGAATGTTTTACTTTGTCTCAAAAATGCACATTTCTCTATAAATGTATAGGTATATTTTATTTCGTGTAAACGATATTGACACACCTGGAAAACGGAGGGAATTTGGAGAGATCTAGTAAAAATAATTTAATAGTGGTTAATTCGGGACAGTTAACTGAAAGCTTAAACTAGTAGGTAGGTCTTAGGATGAACGAAAAAGTGAATTGAATAACTAAAGACGATTATTTAAACGTGTCTTTTTACCCCCTAAACAAGGGTTGTGAAGCAATAGAAGATGTATTTCCCCCATCACTCTTAAATCATCCTGTTTTACACATAAGTTACATTACGTCACACTTATACTCCATTCACGGTAGGAATTACTCTCTGAAAGGTCATTTTACCTACCAATATCCTACTATATAATAGCTTTCTGGTAGGGAAAAAGGCCTTTCAAAAAACAATTCCTACGTGAACAGACTTTAAGTAAGGTTTATGTAAAACTAAATTATATTGCTCTTTTCTTCAATCCAATTTTCCTGTAAAAATGGGAATTCCTTCTGGAAAATCTGGAAAACACGAGGAATTTGTTATTTAAAAAAATAGTGGCAGCTCAGGTAAATCATTTTTATACAAACACCAGGTTACATAATTCACGAAACTAGTACTGTATGGTCCAGGGCCGCGTCGTGCATAATTTTGAGCCCGGGCGAACCTTTATGGGCCCCCTCCTCTTTAACGTTCTATAAACCTGAAAGGAACTCAATACAAGATGGATGAAGTTCTTATGTTCATGCCCACTGGGTCTAACAAGGACACAAGTGATAAACGGCCAAGAAAATTAGTACAATATCAAATAAAACTGAGCAATGCATGAATTTTTTTTAAAGATTATTATTTGTAGTTTTTTTTTCAAGACAACATTGGTGGCGTGGCGCCCCGGGCAGTCGCCCGCCTCGCTCGCCCCTTGGGGCGGCTCTTTGTATGGCTAAACAAGGACCTTATATTAGAACCTTAGACCCAATATTTCGAAACAAGATTCAGCTACAATCTTCTTTTCATAGAAGGACCTTATCTAATCTCTAGAAAAGTTACTAGTCTATTTTCATTTATTCATACGGCAAATAATTTATTTGCAGCTGTCACTTTTGATTGATATTATCAATACCGGTAAAAGAACACTAAACTTTTATAAAATATATTAAATTTTGGTCTGAAAAAATATATATATTTGTATTTTCTAAAATGTTTCTTCGTATGAAAATTGGACTAAGCTCAGTCGAGTCCACCACAAGGTAACAGTTTTTCTGTGGCCGATGGGCTGTAAAACTATTTTTATTTTCTTATGTGTTTTCTCTGAACAGATAGTTCATTGGCCATTGTGCTCACTCGCGGAGCGTGAAGTTTCTGATATGGTATAACCCGTACACGGCGACTTTGGTCTTTTTACTCCAGTTAAAAAGTATCTAAAAGTAGCTTCGGATTCATCCATTTCCGTGGATATACCTCGTGAATTTGACAAGTTATGTAAAATTACTTTATTTATGTAAATTGAGGGGGGTAAGGAGGAATATTTGTGAAACAGATGAGTGCTGAACAACATTTGGATTGTCGTAAAGGTACAAAGTTAGCGGAAACTAACTAGATCAATCAATACTTCTTCGCCCTGGAACCACGACACAAACTTATTTCATTGAATGTAGTCAAAATACAGTCCAATTTATATGTAAGGGCCTTATTTGGCAGCTAGAAAAGCTACTAGAGCCATTTACACGTATTCATGCTTCAAATCATATGATATGCAGCTTTCACTTTTGATATACAGGATGAATAGTAATTCGCGGATACGGACAGTACCACATGATTAAGGATGATAAGGATTTTGCAAAAAATCCGTTCTTTCCATACCTTTTGAGAAAAGGACGTTAAAGTTAGAGAGGGGGGATGTGGCAACACTGCCTAAAATTTCATAGTCACCGGTGATTAGACTTAGACATAAATGCGAGGTCAGTATTGTGTAAGCAGCATTGAACTACACACACACGTACAATGCTGGGATATGCCAATGGCTACGGGAGCATCTAACAGCCAATCCTGACCTTTGGAGCTGCTGTACGCTAATCGCTTTCCCGGAAGACGTCATCCGAGCGGGAATGTGTTCCGCCGTTTGGAACAGCATTATAGGGGGACAGATCACATGGGACCAGCTCCACGAGTGGATGCAGGACGGCCACGCAACCCTACGGCCAGCAGGCGTTGAAGATGCTCTAATAATTTCCTTACAACAGCAGCTAGCGCGCAGCTCCCGAAACGCAGCACAAGCTATGCACATGTCACAGGGGTCAGTTCTGCAGGTGTTGTTTGATGATGGCTACCACCCATACCATTATAGAGCAACGCCGCATCTACTCCCTGCTGATCTGCCTCGCCGGGTACAGTTTTGTCGTAGACTTCATTGACTACCTTCTGTGGACTGATGTAGCCTGCTTCACACAGGAGGAGGCTAATAGCAACCATAACAATCACCTGTGGGCAAGTGCTAACCCGCATACCACTCGCGTTCATGCGTATCAGCATCGATTCAGTGTAATATATGGGCCGGCATTGTTGGGGATGCGATTATAGACCCCTATTTGCTACCAGATCGTTTGGGTTACCACAGATACCGTCTGTTCCTTGACATGGTTTTACCTGGACTACTAGAGGACGTACCATTGCTTGTGCGACAGTGTGACGGCGCCCCCGCACACTATGGGGCACAAGTATGGCGGCTACACAATAAAGTCCACTCCGACAAGTGTATCAGGCGTGGGGAGACCTGTGGAATGGCCACCAAGGTCACCGGACCTCACACCTCTCGATCTGTTCCTGTGGGGTCACCTCAAACCACTTGTGTACCCACCTGACAAATCACTGCAGTCGCCCGAGGACATCGTGGTTCGAATCCATGCGGCTGTTATGACAGTTGACGTTGACACGCTCCGCCGCGTGCACACCGAATCCACACACCGTTTGGAGCAATGTATGGACATGCGAGGATCAACCTTCGACCCCTCTCTAACTTTTATGTCTGTTTTCTCAAAAGGTATGGGAAAAACGGATTTTTTTCGCAAGGAGTGTTTTCAATGTATATTTACCCACCTAATCATTTGGTACTGTCCATATCTGCGAATTACTATTAGACCTGTACATCATTAATACCTATAAAGTAACACTTATAGGACTCGCGGAACGTTGCAACGATGTACACAGATTATATTTTTACAATTTTTTATTGGTAAAAGTTATATATTAACTTATGAGTGTTGTTTGATGATGGCTACCACCCCCATTATAGAGCAACGCAGCATCTACTCCCGGCTGATCTGACTCGCCGGGTACAGTTTTGTCAGTAGACTTCATTGGGTACCTTCTGTGGACTGATGAAGCCTGCTTCACACAGGAGGAGATTAATATATTAATATAGTAGGCCTCACTCGACTTTCTAGTTTAAAGGTTTATCCGTCAAAGGCTAACTTTCCATAGCTTTCGGTTTAGTCAAAAGGTAGCCTATATTTTTCCCCTACGCAGCACTACGAGAACTTTGAGACAACTCCTCTTGCAGCTCTCTATTTGTTGCAACCCGTTTAATTGGCCTAGGGGTTAATGCAGGGGTGGGGAAACTCTTAACATTGGAAAGCCGCATGTCACTTCACGGATTCCTCATAAGGCCACACAATTCATATACACTAAATTTTTGCCAAAATTATGAAGACGTATTTTACCTAAATATAAGTTAATATCTTTTTAGTAATCCATAAAGGAGTGAGCGGTTTTTTTTGTTTAGGTTTTTTTTTGCTTTTCATGCATTGAAGACGAATTTTAATTTTTCATATACAGTGGAGCGTCGTTAATCCGGATCGATCGGGACCGGGACCCATCCGGATTACTGAATTGTCCGGATTTTCAAATGTGCTTTCAATAACTGTATACAAACGTAATGTATTGACTAGAGGATACATGACGCTCGGGAGTCTCCTGTATTGCAAAATAGAGGTTGAAGGGTTCGAAAAATACAGTACACAAAATATTTTAATAAAGTATATTGAATAAGAACATGTACATTATGTAATTTAGATTAGTAATTCTACAATACTTTTTAGAAGAAAAAAAAAAGAATCTACAGTAATTAATGGAAACTTACTGGGTAAGGACTCTTAATTGTTTTTTGTACAAGACTTGACCTGCTCTCACCGCCGATCCGGATTTGCGATGCTCCGGATTTTTGACGTCCGGATTTCCGACGCTCTACTGTATTTAAACATATATTCATAGAGAAACACTTTTAAATATATATAAAATACTTGACAGACAGTTTTTTGGCTTTTTCTCGAATTTGCTCTCTATGGAGCTTGGTTAATTTTAAATTTAACTATAAATATATATTGTACACGCATAATTTAAAATATATAAGGATGTAATAAGGATTATACACGTTAATAGAAAATCACTCAATAATGGAGCTCTAAGCATTCCAACAAATAGTAAAACACTTAATTTTATTATATTGTAAAAATTCAATTTGAGTGTAATTTATAAATGATGAAGATACAGAATTGATAGAATATGTGAATAGACCATACCGAAGACCTAGAAAGGCATAATATATATATATATATATTAGTTGCATCATACCACTTAAGTAATAATTGAGCTGTTATTATTTTTTAACCAAACACAAATATTTTCTTTACCGATATACATCATCATCAACAATTGTTTCCAGCCTGTGGCCGGGTCAATTTAGTAAAATGCATCCATCTTCCTCTATTCTTACACCAATCTTCCTCCTTTAATTTCCTCCATTCTTCTCCTCTCACTTGAACAATTTCTGTTATCTGCTCCTCCCATCTCTTTCTTGGCCTCCCTTGCGGTATTTTCCCTACATACTTCATTTCCAACATTTTCTTTGGCATCCTCTCTCTTTCTATTCTAATTACACGCCCATACCATCTCATTCTTGCTTCCTCTACTATCTCATATACTCCATATACCCCTACTCTTTTACGGATAACTTCATTCCTAATCTTGTCTCTCCGTGTGACAGATAACATGCTCCTAACAAACGTCATTCCCATGGCCTCCACTTTCCTAGCCTCTCTTACATTCAATGTCCGTGTTTCTGCTGCATATGTAGCAATGGGTACAAAAATACGCCCTTCACTTCATGGGCACTTCTCTCTTCTTACCGATACACAATCATGCACAAATCTTGGTTTCCATGGTGATGTATACAAATAATGGCTGTACAGAGGAGCCACTGCCTACACAGAAGTAAAATATGGAAAATAAGCTAGGAAAATAGAGTTTTCGTTTGAAGCTTCTATTTTAGCCGGCCTCTACCTTTAAAATGTGTGTTAATTTGTCAAAATTGGTTCAGGCATTGTGTAGTAATTTCAATCACCGGAAATGTGCTTTATTTTAAATAATTAATAAAATGTTATAAATGTTGGTTGCAAAAATAAGTTTATATTTTCTAAAAGGCTCTTCCTACCAAAATCATACTCCTTCATGCTTGGCCCTTACAACGTGAGGCCTCAAGCTATGGTCAAGATCTTTGAGAGCTTTAAGATATATATTGTTGGTTAGAATCCCGGTGAGGATGAAGTCTCCCAGTCTGGGGGAAATCCCTGAACAAATGAAGTTCAAGTGACTCAATACCCCAGTTGCTAGTAGCCCTTCGCCTATGTTAAGTGGCTTTAGATAAAGAAAAATTGAAAAGGGATATTCTCACCTGTCTTTGCACCCACGTGAATTAAAGCCGTTATTGAATAATTCGATGTGTATTTTGTTTTTTTGTTTTTTTGTTACGTTAAGCAAAGCAATTAATTTGTATATTCATGTATCCATATTTATCATGCACCGGAAGAGGATCAAAATATTTCCTAATACTAATCAGTAATCACCCAACACCCCCAGGCTCTACAAAAGTGCACAGGTAGATAAAAACATAACCAAAAACACATTTGTCGGAGTTGGAGGTGTCTATAATTATAAAGTTAATTTTAGAGATGGGATTCCTTGAATTCTATGGAATTCTGGAGAGTCGATATTCATTTTAAAAAAAACTCAAAAAAGTATCTCGAATACAATAACTATGAAGACCTTAACTTGGTAAAACAATTTTAAGTAATTATTCGTAAAAGGAATTATGCAGACTTGTGTAGTTGGGAGAGTAACAAAAACATAGAATTTAAAAATAAATGGTACGGCGCACCGCACAAACTTTCTCTCTCTTTCTATAAACTCGTAAGATTTCTGAACGGAATAATGTACATTGTATCATCACCACTCCACATAAGAACACGCATAAAATAATATACAATGATATAGAATCAATGAGAAAGGAGGCGCCTCTTTGTCCACCTAAGAGAATTTCAAACAGATTAATGTATTCCACAAGGGTCAACACTTCGTAATAAAATTTCGATTTTTGGTTAAAATCTTAACATTTTATAAGGTGTTACAGATCTTCAAGTCATCGCATTGATATTTAATTATTCATTTATACATTTTGACCAATAAAAAATGTAAATATTGACTATTGAGTCTAAAATGGAGATAGATCATTGCTGTGCAAACATTTCTCCTAAGAGCTTTAAGGAAAAATAACATACTTTTTTTAGATACTTATATTTAATTACTCTATGGCATTGGAGAATTATTGTGTTAAGACTTAAGTAGTATATCTTTACAACTAAAGCTCACAAAATTGTATTAATATATTTGCAAATATCTCAGAAACTGTTGCTTTTATAAAAATATATGTCAAATAAAAGTTTTTTATTTCTAATATTCCTACAATTTTGCAATGATAAGTTGTTTAGTTTCTCAAATAGTTGTGGAGATACGGAAATTAACGCTTCTGTAAAGTACCCTAAAAATCATTTTCATAGGAAAATGAAAATAGCCAGTTTATTTATAATCTTAATCAACGCCTAAATACGAATTTTAATCAAAATCGTTTGAGCAGATTTTGAGAAAACCAATTTTTTCTCTTTTCGCCCTTCAGTAAACTACCCTTAATTTTAAGTTTTTATAGACACACAGACAGACGGCATTGCAAAGATTATTTTTCAGGGTTCGAGGGGTCATGAGACGTCGAAATCCATCAACATTTCAGGTTAGTTTTTTTTACGATCGCAATACTTAAGCTTTAATGTCCAAAAAGCTAAAAATATATATATATAATTGCGTATAGATTGAAAATTATTGATTTTATAAAAATATGTTTCGAATAAAATATTTGTATTATAAATATATATACATATTTGTAATGCTAAGTAATTTCATATCTCAAATAGTTTCGGAGCTATTATAAAAAATGTTAATTAACGCATCATCCCGGAGCCCTTAAAGCCATTTTTCCGAAATATTGAGGGTAGCCATTTTGTTTGGAATATTTATTAATGTTTATAAATGAAATTTAATCAAAATCGTTGGAGCCGATTTTGAGAAAATCGACTTTTTCTCTTTTTGCCCTTCAGTAAACTACCCTTAATTTTAAGTTTTAATAGACACACAAACAGACGGCATTGCAAAGACTATTTTTTAGGGTTCGGGTGGTCATGAGACGTCGACATCCATCAACATTTCAGGTTAGTTTTTTTTTACGATCGCAATACTTAAGCTTTAATGTCCAAAAAGTTAAAAATATATATATAATTGCGTATAGATTGAAAATTATTGATTTTATAAAAATATGTTTCGAATAAAATATTTGTATTATAAGTATATATACATATTTGTAATGCTAAGTAATTTCATATCTCAAATAGTTTCGGATCTATTATAAAAAATGTTAATTTACGCATCAGACCGGAGCCCTTAAAGCCATTTTGCCGAAATATTGAGAGTAGCCATTTTGTTTGGAATATTTATTATTGTTCATAAATGAAATTTAATCAAAATCGTTAGAGCCGATTTTTAGAAAATCGACTTTTTCTCTTTTTTCCCTTCAGTAAACTACCCTTAATTTTAGGGGTAGATATCCAATTCCAAAAACCCCTCGGGGCAACCCTATGAAAACCCTAGATATCAAGTTTCAGCTCAATCGGTAAAATAGTTTAGGCTCTAGTTGGAGGTACAGACAGACAGACAGACAGACAGACAGACGGAAATTCAAAAACAACTTTTTCGGATTCAGGAAGTCATGAAACGTCAAAATTCATCAAAATCTCGAGTTCGATTTTTTTGACGATCACCATACTTTCTCTACCTGTAAGATAGAGAGAAAGTAAAAATAGCATCTACTAAATAGCATTCGAAAGAAAAAGAAAATTTAAGATTCTGATTCGAAAAAAAATAGGACTAAGCCCATCTCAAGTATACTTTCATCAAAATCTCGAGATACATTAATCCTTTTGTTTCACAATACTTTCTCATTAACCCATCTTTAGTTAATTTTCATCAAAATCTCGAGATACATTTCTTCTGTCTCGCAATACTTTCTCAATAATCCGTATACACGAGAAATTGAGTTCATTAACCGTGCCATATGTTGAAATATTAATCTCCATGAGGTCATCATATATGCTCAGCAATTCGCTTGTTCAGCGCCAGAATGGATGATACTGGGACCAGTCACAGCGAACGCATGAAACTGCAGTTTAGACTGTTTAAAGATTAACATGACAAATGCATGGGTTAACGATTACTCCTGAAGAGATTTTTTTTATAATAAGAAAATATTCAACTTAAATAAATAAATGGTATAGTAGTAGTAGTAGTAGTAGTAGTAGTAGTAGTAGTAGTAGTAGTAGCAGTAGTAGTAGTAGTAGCAGTAGCAGTAGTAGTAGCAGTAGCAGTAATAGTAGCAGTAGCAGTAGTAGTAGCAGTAGCAGTAGCAGTAGCAGTAGCAGTAGCAGTAGCAGCAGCAGCAGTAGCAGTAGCAGTAGCAGTAGCAGTAGCAGTAGCAGTAGCAGTAGCAGTAGTAGTAGTAGTAGTAGTAGTAGTAGTAGTAGTAGTAGTAGTAATAATCAAACACATTTAAACACAAATTTTAACACAAATTGAGTAATATTTTGGCACTGTTGCCTTTATCAAACAAAAAGAGAAGAAGGAATACACTTTACACAAATATTGAATAACTCAATTTTGAATTTAAAAAGGTTGATAGTTATTCCTAAATATTTATTACTCTCAGGATACTCTGTGGCTAGCCTCTTTAACTACCTAAGCTGTTATTAATTTTAGAGAAGAATTCACCATATATATATATATATCATATCATATTCTGAAAATTTCCCGTGTCCAGGTGTCATTTTTCAATTTTTAGAATATACTTGGATACAGTTTAAATGTTCTATTAGGAATATTCTTTTGCCTTTACCCGCTTCGGTGACCGAATGGTCTAAGGCTTTACTTTCTCAATATACTGGACCATTTATGGTAGGAAAATCTGGGTTTGAATCCTGGCTGGGTGTACTGAGGGTGGTTTCCCTTAAATGGTTTTTCATTCCCTCTCCGTACAAGTGCGGTTACATTACCTATAAATTCAACCTTCCTCATCCCTAACACACTAACTTAATTAGTACATATGCGTACAACCCGAACGGTTGTAAGACGCCGTGTTAGTAGAAATAATTGTCATTGTCGCCATTCAAGATTTGCAGGACACGATAAGGGTATTATTCTCACCGATTCAAGTAGCCCCTGTTTTCCAAACTCGGCACTTGTTAAGGAAGTGTGCGATTTTTATTGTTTGTTGTGAAAATCATCATTATTTCGCACAGTATTATGACTAACTGTACTTCAAACCGGCTTCATAACCGGATACACTAAATTCAACTAATTGGTGTTTTATCGAGATTCAAACGTGCTTGTCTGCTTGCTGCTTTTTGAGGTAAATGACCAGCTTTCTTACTCGGCTCAACACGAAGGAAAGTTACTCAATCCGAAGGGGGGGTGGGGGTAGGAGGAAAGAAGTTATTACCAATGTAGGCATCCTCATGTGTTAAAACAGGATGAATTATGTTCAAATATCACTTTCAACTTTAAGCAATATGAGCTTGAATGAGCCACAACGCGAGAATCCGGATAGAAAACTGGACTTTTATATTTTATTTTCTTAACAACTTGTGAAAGGGGAGTAAGTACTGCCTGACACCTACTGATGATAATGCTAATTTTAGCGAGTCGGACTTCTTCATTTGTCACCCTGTCTGTCCACCTGATCTTCTCAGGTATTCTCCAGCACCACATTTCAAATCTCCCAAAGTATTTTTTAAATTTTCCTTAGAGTCCAAGTTTATGTTCCATACATCGCGATGCTCCAAATGTAACATTTCATCAGTTTCTTCCTCAGCTCCAAACTCAACTTGTCGTCTATCGAAATACTTTAACTTAATTATAGTTTTATTACAACACCTCGATTGTTAATTTTAGCACTTAATGAGAGAAAGCAAATCACATTTTTTTTCAGCGATACATTTTATGCCCTCGCTCAGATATGATCCCGGAACTCTTATATAACCGGTAAGATTTCCTTCCGACTCAGCTATGATGTCTTTAAAAAAACTTGTAATCTCGTTGATGCTCAAGCTGTATCCGTTTGCCCTGAATTAGTCCCGGTTAATACACAGATTAAATATTTTATGTGTACAACTTTTACTTTCCAACTATTACGTCGTGTTCAATGTGCACTTACTTTGTGTTGGTTTTCGATGGAGAGTGACGTCACTACCTATCAGGCGGGGTTCCACGTAGCGAACCTTGGGACTCTTTTTTTTTTTAACATGACTTTCTTATTTTAGCATGAAGTGCAGATTATTTTATTGACGTTTCTTTGTCATTGGTTGAGGTTAAATGCGTTTTAAAAGAAGAACCCAGGAACTCTACCGCAAGCATCACACTCTATTTATAGTATTACTTGATTTGTGAGGAAACGCACTTTGAAACGTCAAAGGTAACAACTTCCTTGAATGAATGACAAAGTTTCTATTCGTAGCTCCAGATACAGCTATATCTGTTATAGCTAGAGCAATATCTGTAGTGGGATACAGTGGGATTTGCCATTCTAAGAGTACAAGTTTCATAGAAAGGTCTTTTTCTTACAAATATAAAAATTACTAGACTTCTTTCACCTATTCATACGACAGGTCATGTGATCTGAAGCTGTCACTTTTGAGAGATATTTTAAAATAGTATAGGAAAGTTATCAATATTGACCGCAAGAAAATAGGTTTTTATTTTCTAAAAGCTCCTTTTCACCAAAATCTTACTACAGTCCATTTTCATAGAAAGGGGATTTTATAAAATACAAACCTATTTTTTGCGGCCAACATTGTTAAAATTTAACTATATTTATTGTTATTTTTAGGTATTGATCATATCTTTCAAAAATGACAAGCTTCATATCACATTACCTGACATATTTAGGTAAAGGTAAATCCAGTTACTTTTCTACTTTTCTGTTTGTCCTAAAAGGCCCTTTCTATGAAAATTCTACTGTACCTAAGCGATTTCTTGTTGAATAATTTCATGATAGATTTTTGTCCTCATTTCCCTAAGAATCTTAAATGATTTGTGAATTGTAGATATTAAAAAAAAAAATATATTTTTTCAGAATTAATTGATCATTATACTGTAGTTTATAACAACATACGTAATGAGGAAGATAGCTCAATATTACCAATTTTAATTTTATTTATTTGAGATATTTAACGTGCACTTTCTGAACCGAACTGATTATATCAGCACCCAACTTATAAACTAACTTAAATCTAGAACAGACACAGCACCCAGTCCTCGGCCGTTAATTCCATCAGAGGAAACTCACATTTCACCAATTACAAAGTTTTCGGCCATTCCAGGAATCTAACCCAGGACCTAGAGCTCAGTATACAAACACGCTACCGACTAAGCTAAGGTGTCGGCATTGTGATCACGTATGGATTAAAAACAATACTAGTATTAATAACTTTAATAACTTTAATACCAAGAAAGTTTAATTATTTTAGTATTATTTTCTAGATAAAAGGACTTCAGATTTTATTTAATTATCAACAATTTCGTAAAACATTATTTTGTTTATTTTAAAGTTTCTTTTCTACTTGGCCATTGAAGTCACCTAGAATAGAACCCAAGCTTGCTTACATTTAAATAGCTCGATAAATATTGCTATTGCTCTTAAAATATAAAAAAAACTACCGGTGCCAAAATATATCATTTTATAAGGATTAATTATTAATTTGTGATTTAACATAATTCAAAGGCCGAATGGTCTACTCTAAGGCATCATTCTCGTAATAGACTGGACTGTCCATGACGGGGAGATCGGGGTTCGAATCCCGGTGGGTTACTGAGGGTAGTTTTTCCTAGAATGGTTTCCTACTATTCCTTTACGCAAATGAGGGTACACTTCCTATAATTTCAACCTTAAAAAACCTAACATATCTCAAAACTTTCTTTGTCCATAAAAACGCCGTCTCTACAGTAGTTTTCATAGGAAGAACATTATGTAAAGATAGAAAAGTCATTAGGCCTCCATTCACGTATTCATACGTCAAGTCTTGTGTTCTGCAGCCGTCACTTTTGATGGATATTATCAATACCTTTAACATAACAGTAATATATTATTACTACAATCACAATGAATATTATTAAAATATATTAAAATGTTATCATTGTTGGCCACAAAAAAAGTTTATATTTTCTAAAAGGCTCTTCATACGAAAATTGGAAGTAATTTTTTGTGTATGTGTGTGTGTGTGTGTCTCGAGACTCACTTTCTACATGTTCGGGCTACCCGCCTTTATATGCTGACGGGATATATATGAATTAGGTAGAATTTTCAGGAAATGTACTCGCATTTACGTGGAGGGAGAGTGTGAAACTATTTATGACGATCTGCTCAGTTAACAAGGCCGAGGATCGACTTAGACCTCCCACGTCACTATCAAACCAGACAAGACTGACTAACGCCTTTTCCTGCGTTCCCACCAAAGTGTGTTCTCTACAAGACTTCTTGAAGGGTCATACCTCGGTAAACAGTGCTGATCTGTTAGTCTTGTCCATGTACTGTTTAAGATGGAAGTGTAGGCGACGCGAGAAAAGGGCAGTATTTTTACAGTTTTTATAACAACACTTTTTTTTTAGCCCAGATAAATAAAGAATGTATCCAGTAGAAACGTAGAGTTTAATTTTCTTCACATGGTGATATCAACAGTTGTTGAATATCTGTCAAGGGTGTCTGGAATTTAATGACAACTTTTTCTCTTTAATTAAAAAAGTGTTTCATCTAATGCCGTTCTGCTCATTACAGATATTCAACAACTGTACACATCACCACGAGAGAAAATTGAATGTTTCTGCGGAGCAATATTTTATTTATTTCGGCCAAAAATAATGTTTTGCTATAAAAACTGCAAAAATACTGCCCTTTTCTCGCGTTCCCTAAACTCCTACCTTAAGGGCCTTAGCCGCGGTAGCAACGTTTATATCAAGATTTCCCCTTGCTATTTTATACTTTATAAAATAAATCTTGCGATTTGTTTGAACTAAAACATTGTTAGCCATGATTACTCGTGTAACAAAGGAAATATATGACGCTATTAATCTTGTGTCATCCTTGTAACGTATGAACACATAAGTTCGTACATCTGCAACAATCTCGTACTCGTACGGCCACACAATGAGGTGTGACCTTTGTGTGCGATAAATCGGAAGTGACGTAATTATACAATATGACAGTGTTTGGCTGATTTCAGTTTCCACACGAGTTGAAAATAGAATGTTACAACATCCGTGATAGTTTCCAAAGTAATTATTTGTAAAAAATATGCTTTCATTCCAATTTGTATGAATCCCTTAAAGCATATTAATTTATTAAATATCCTTATAGAAAGTATTGTAATCCTTAAAATTTCCTACTTTAAGATTATGGTTTTGACATTCTATGTGCCCCCGAAGTTTAAAAAAAAGGGTGATCTTACAATTCTGTTGGTCTGTCTATACCCGGGACCACAGCCGAAACGGTTTGATGGATTTCGTTCACATTTGATGTTTATATGTTATATGGTCATACCCAGAGGTCATATAGTGATTTCCATTCTATCCTACTGATAACTGATTTTTGAAATCTCGAGATATTTCTAAAAAAGGCTATGCAATTTTGTTCAGAAATATATTTCTGGGCAGTATTTTAGCAATAACACTGCATAACTTACTTGTTTCCGGGGAAAAATTGATCTAAGTGTAATTTATTCATAAATGATTTTTTTTAATGTTATCACCTTCTTCGGTTGTCGTATGGTCTAAGGCGTCATTCTCGTAACAGACTGGACTGCCAATAACGGGGAGATTGGGGTTTGAATCCCGGTCAGCTGTACTAAAGGTGGTTTTCACTAAATAATTTTCTAATCTACATCCAAGCAAATTCGGGCACACTTTCTTTAAATTCAACTTTTCACATCCCCCAACACATTAGCTTAATTAATAGGCTACATATACGTATAAGCCAAACGGGTAGTAAGACGTGGTGATAAAAAAAATGTTGCTGCTAATTATAATAATCTATATGAGAAACTATGTACGATTGTGTTGCAACATTTATTTTTAATTTAGTGATTGCATTCATTCGGCCATAAGATTTATTTTTAAAAATGGCTCACTAAGTAGGCCTACATCTAATTCCAAGAATGACCGCACTCTACCAATAATAATAATAATAATAATAATAATAATAATAATAATAATAATAATAATAATAATAATAATAACAAAAACAATACAACCCATTTCACTGGCCAAATGGTCTAAGGCGTCACTCATGTGAGACTGGTCTGCTGATTAGATGGTAGATAGCTGATAAATAGATCAGGGTTCGATCAGGGTCCTGGTTGGGCCTACTTAAGGTAGTTTTTCCTAAATGGTTTCCCAGTTTATATCCACGAAAATTCTGGTAGATTACCTCTAAAATGCTTCCTTCCTCATCCCAACTCTATTAGAATAAATTATCATGTATACATATAACCTGAACAGGTAGTTAGATGCAATGATAAAAAAACACGATAAGTTACACTGATTTTATATATGCCGTGGCCATAAGGATGGATGGTAGAGATTTTGTTTTCCCAACAGCGACTCGATACAATTTGACCAACCACACAAATAATCCTAACAGATTTATTGAACATGTTTTTATCTGAGAGCATACTGTAATAAGAAACTAAACCCCTCTGCGGGCTGTAGGAACATCCACACAAACACCTGAAGACATATTGTAACGGAATCTATGGTGGTTGAAACCAGTTACAACACGCCTTAAGCTCGGTAGAAAAAAATGTATACGGAGCAGTTAACTCTCAAGCCACTGGGTATTGTGTTCAACGATGCCGAAGTTATTTATGTCTGGGAGAGCTTTTTACACTGATATTGATCACCTTACATGGTGTGAGCCGTTAACCTTTCAAAAGACGTGGCAGTGAAATAAGTTTCCAGTTCTATCGGCTTTTAGATTATCTAGCCTGCCTAGCTGTATCCTTCGTTTGTTCTGTAAGGTGGCAAGTGTACCTTGCATTACTCCACTGTGGTATGGCAGGCCCCGGATTTTTAATGACATGTCATTTTTGAATCATTGCTAGGCATTTATCTTGAATAAATATATTTTTTAATACTATCGATATTTTATAAATCCATAAATACTCAAACATACATTTTTCCAACACACAGTTGGTGAAATGAGAAGATAATGTAGGCTTTATTGTATCCTCTTTGCAAGCATGGTTGTGAAATACACAGTTTTGGTGAGACTGAAACTAGACTGGAGAGGGTTGCGTCGGGAGGGGGCGGCTATTACTTCTGGAGCATATATTCGTAAATCAATGTTATTTTTAGCAGAAGGCAAGAGTTTAGTTGTTTAAGTCTTTTCATCGCAAATATATTAGTTTTCATTAATAACTCGAGTGTTTGACTCAGTCCTGTGCAGTCATTACGAGTTTTTGTTCAAATTTTTAGGTCTTTTTGGTAATTATAAAGTCATTTTTTAATATTTTTAATGTCATTTTATAGGCCATTTTTGGACAGTTTTTAGGTAATTAAGGTTGGCGCCCTGCTTATAATATAGGGTTAGAGTGTAATTCGTCAAGGTAAGACTGCTGCTACCTTTCGTAAAATGATAAATGAGAGTTGGATCTTTCCTCAGTCCATCCACAATCAGGGATGCAATTGAGTCACGCGTTACTCCCTTTTAGTAAATATTGTCAGGGAAAGTCACTTTTAATCAATTTTCAATTTCAAGGATTTTTTATAAAGAAGACTATCTTGATTGAGTAACTTAAAGATTAATCGATAAAAAATCATAATTATATACAAGATGCACATTTTTTGGGTTCTTGGGGTCTTGAAATGTCAACATCCGTCAAAATCTACACTATGACCCTATCTTAATAAGTTACATCATAGTGGAATAATGCAAGGTAAGCCTACTACCCTACAGGGTGTAAATTAAGGGTAAGGGTATTCACCCGCCTCAATCTGTCCCTTCAGATTTGATCGTTTAACTAATCATTACGTAAAAACCAAGTTAACGATTTAAAAAACACTCAATAAAGTTTTGGAACAGACGGAAAGGCTCTTTTAAAATACAAACATAAATACACCTTTACATTGTTTTTTGTCGACAACTAAATGAGATATTTTTGTAAATACGAGAAGAAATAGTTTTTGGTCGACAACTAAATCAGATACTTTTGTAAATACGAGAGGAAATTCAACTTCATTCAAGACCAAAATGTTAAAACAACTGGTTTGAATCCTAAATACTTGAGTTTGAGTCGTTGTTCCTTAACTATTCATAACGAGACAATTTCATCGGACGCTACTGCCTTAAGACCATTCGACTATTATTATTAGCACCACGTCTTATTACCCGTTCAGGTTATACGCACTTACGCTAATGTGTAATGTAGGGTGATTGTGAGATGAAATGGAGGATTTCCAGTTTAACGTGGGATCCGAACCACGGTGGAGGCTTGGTATTCCACACATTCACAAGTTGTGATTAATACACGTCTTGTCAGAGGTGAAGGAAGGGTTCAGCAATCAGATAAATCTGTTCCGGGACCTAGGATTGAACCCCGGACCCCCAACACAGAAGTCTGACACCTTACCCCTAGATCGCCAGGTCACCCACAATTCGACTACCGAAGCGGGTAGCCGCGTGTATGTTCCAATTTGTGTCGTTGACGAGTATGTGAGGGTGTGTTATGCAAATGGAAGCACACAAAGTTGGACGCTTGGAAAGAACCAGACGTGATGTGGTGAGGTAGGTAAAGATACAAAGCGTGAGCGACTTGGCCCCATATCTAACGTCATGATTGAACAATTACGCCGTCGTCTAGTTACACGCACCAGCTCACTCAACAGACATTAACACGTTGCAAACTTAAGCTACAGTCCAATTTACATAGAAAAAGCCTTTTAATAAATATATATGTTTTGCTGTCAACATTGATAACATTTTACACTATTATTAGTGTTACTTTATAGGTATTGAAAATATTTACTAAAAGTGACAGTTGCGGATAACATGACTTGGCGTGTGAATACATGAAAGTAGATTTAGTAACTTTTCTAGCTGTCATATAAAGTCCTTCCTATGAGATACTAACTCTACAAAATATTGTGAAAAGTGTCTTAGATATCGTCCATAGAACAATCCTAAACCGTTTTGCTTGGAGAATAACATGCGTTCAACTAGTAAAGGTTTCAGTTTGTGAAGTTCTTATCGAATAATCGTGAGTGTGCATGAAGTTTGGGCAAAACAATGTGTTTATTTCTGACACATAATTTAACTAACACTTTGTAATTAGGGAGAACAAACTGGTGTTTTTTTAAACTGATGGTACTTCATGGATTTGGTTATCAATCATCTGTAATATCATTTTGATTGAAAATTTAAACGCTAGGTACTTAATTTTAAGATAATTCATCCATCCCCTTCCTTCACTCCCATGGATAACCTGTAATTTAAGTTTGTAATAGCCCGCTTCAGTTGACGAATGATCTAAGGCGTCACTTTCTTGTTAGATTGGCCTGCAAATGACGTGGATATCGGGGTTCGAATCCCAGTCGGGTCTACTGAGGGTGGTTTTTCTTAGACAGTTTCCCGTTCTCCTTTCACTCAAATACAGGTAGACTACCTCTGAAATGCTTACTTCCTCATCTCTACCCCATTAGATTAATTATCATGTTTAGTATAATCTGAAAAGGTAGAAGACACGCTGATAAAAAAAATGGCAATACATCTCGAACCAGGTGTTTCATCGCAGTGCAGTTTGATGTTGTCTTCATTTAAAAAAATAGTGGGATTGAAACCAGTTTAACCACTTAACTTTTTTTTTTAATACAGCAAAAGTGAAAAAAAAAACTAATTGAAAACTATTTCAATTATATTATTCTTGCTGTTGTCAACTGAAGGGTGTAGAAAATCGCACTTATATCCTGTATACAGGTTAATCGACGGCGAATGGATCTCCATCCATTCACTTTTATATCCACCAAAGTCTACAAATTTTCATTTCTTAAAAGCTGTACCTGCAATTGTGCTCCGTGTATTAACAACTAAATAAATATATCCTTAATTTTATTTATCTTACTACTTTTTAGATTTTACGCTTAGCTTATATGATAATTACTCTAACGAGGTAGAGATAAGGAAGGAAGTGCTTTAGAGGTAATATACCCGCATTTGCATGGAAGGAGAGTAGGAAACCCTTTAGGAAAAACCTCCCTCAGTAGACTCGACTACCATTCGAACCCTGATCGCCCCAACTTTAGAAGGTCAATCTAACACCAAAGTGACGCCTTAGACCATTCGGCCACTGAAGTGGGTTATTGATAAAAATGATAAAACGACACATCGATCCTTGGCTTAGAGCGCCAATGCTCTACCACTGAACTATCCAGGATTTGCCCCGTGCTCAGGGCCATTAATCACTCATAGTTTAAGGCAGAGTATGTGGTGCACATGTGGAAATTATCGGCTACCATGAGCTATCGTTGATACCGGAGCCATCGGTAACTCGGGGGGTTAGGCTTTATGTTCCCGGTAGTTCAGCTACAGTAAAATTATTGATACTCAGTCCACCCTGAAAGGTACCATTCATACCTTGTATTTCACTTTGTACCTGTATCACAAGCTACGCCATAGTGAAATCAAGCAAGGGAAGTTACCTTTTAGGATTAGAAATGAGTTCATGAAATCGAATAACATGAGCTAAAGCTAACTCTTGTACAATTAATTGTTCATGAATAGACAAGATCGACCTCAGTGGTCTTGTGGTAAAGGGCTTGCTTCAAGACTCCGATGTTCGTGGGTTCAAAATCCAGCTGGGGTCGACTTTTTTTTTTAACGATAAAAATCCTTCGGAGGGAAAGTAAGGCCTTGGTCCCATGTCGATTTTGGCATGTAAAAGAACCATGGAAGGTGTGTGAAAATACCTTTCCCGGTAAAATTTGTAGACACTTTCGCTTATATAAATTCAGAGTGGAAGGCAACTGGGAATCACAACACATCCTGAACTCCTCTAGCACGTGGTATTTCTACCAGATGGCGCAGACAGCACTAACCAGCCGAAGGGCGTAGTGCATGTTCAGCTGCGGATGGATAGGAATCGCATCAAATTATAACCTTCGGGTTGTTGACTTAAGAAGAAGAACAGAAAAGCGTTAGATTTCTTCCAAACTAAATGATATAATAACTTATAAATATCCACACTGGGATAGTTTAAGAGTATGTGTGCTTGGCTGTCCATGCGGGAATGAATCCTCTTGGCAAGCTCCATTTTTTGAGACCAGTTTCAAGATCATTTTCTCCAGAATTAGCCCTCGGAGGTACAGAGAATGGGTTACTGGATTATAATTATTTCTAAATGGGGTATTATGACAATTTAATTTCTCAGGTCATTGGATAAACGTAGATTATATAAGTGGCTCTTGGGAGAAACAGTACGTTTTGGATATATAAATAATTGCATGCATCCACTGTAATAATATTTAGCACCGTGTCTTACTACCCGTTCGGGTTATACGCTCAAGTACTAATTACGCTAATGGATTAGGAATTGGGAGGGTTGAATTTAGAGGAAGTGAACCCGCATTTGCGTGGAGGGAGAGTGGAAAACCATTTAGGAAAAACCACCCCAGTTCACCCGACCGAGATTCGAACCTCGATCTCCCCGTCCTCGGCGGTCGAGCACAACACGACTAGCGCGTTAGCGAACTACGCCACCGAGGCGGGTCATCCACTGTAGTGGTTGTTACCAAAAAAAAAAATCATATATTTTCCCCTCAAAATATTAAATGAAATTATTTTTACAAGAGTTGTATTTGAAGATGAGTACGCACAGTTGTCTGTACAAGTAATTCTCAAACTGTTGTCGCGGACCCTTCCAAGATGTGCCGCAAAATTTTAATCTATGTGTAGACATCATATCTCTTCAAATTAAGATTCCCACCTCCAATGAATATCAAATGCAAAAAAAAAAAAAAAAGTGGTAAAACTTCGCGAACTCAAATATAAAATAAGAGTCACCTCATAGTTTTACACCATAATATTACCGAAAAACTAAAAAGCAACAAATATCAAGTTCAAGTTTCACATTAAAATACCAATTGATTAATAACTTGCAATTACAGTTTTATATATTATTACTATAGCTTATACCTGTCTCGGTGGCTGCATGGTCCAAGGCGTCACTGTTGCAGCAAACTAGACTGCCGATGATGGGGATATCGGGCTTCAAATCCCAGTCGGGTGTACTCAGGGTGGTTTTCCCTTATTGGATTTCCACTCTTCCACCACACAAATGCGGGTACACTTCCTCTAAATTCGACCTTTCTCGTCCCTAATCCACTAGCGTAATTAGTACATAAATATGTATAGCTCGAATGTGTATTAAGACGTAGTGAAAAAATAAATTAAAATATTGTTATAAAGCTGGGGTTTATTTTGTCTACGGAAAGTTTGGCTTTATTCCAGGTAAGAAGCATGACTTGTATTGAGCAACTTATCCGTACCAAGAATCGGCTTAAGTTGGGACTTCTGGAAGATTACATCGGCTTCACAGTTCTTTTCACTAAGTTTCGTCAACTTCTAAGATCTTGTATCACCGCGGAAACCGAACAAATTATATTTAACACAGTTTAATTGATTTCACAGTTTCTTTAATTTGTGCAATCAACTAATCAGAAATCAATTACGAACGCTTTTTCAAGGACACACAAGACTATCTATTGATTTTTACTGTAGCTTTCTAAATCAACGAAGAATAAATTTACCCACATCGGTGGGCACGTGGACAAAACATCATGCTCACCTAGTATAATTTTCTGGTGATGGGGAAGTCAGGATTTGAATCCCGTACGGGTGTATTGAGGGCGTTTTTTTCCTAAATGGTTTACCACTCTCCCTCTACTTAAATTTGGTTACATTTCTTCTAAATACTATCCTATCTTACTAGCGCAGTTGAATACATATATTCCGGATGTAATTTAATATGTATGGTGAATAAAATATAATATATCCTCTCTCCACGCCAAATCGGGTGTACGTCCTATAAACTCATCTTCATAATATTTACTCCTTAGCGTCAATTCACTATTAACCTTGTGTTAGAATTAATTATTAAATAAACTAGTTATTTTTATTTTGTTCAACCTATCTTTTTTAATTTTTACCTAATACAATTTAATAGTTTACGTACACTCCACTTACACTGAAAGAAAGTAGTCTTACCTGGATGGGTTCCACCATGGTGTAGCTTAAGAGATAGAGCCATAATGTAATCCGTCAAGGTAAGACTCCTACCTTTGAGAGTAGATGATAGTCGCAGCTGGATAAGATCCTTGTTTTGACAGTTTTAAAACATTACTAGATAAAAAATGTATCCACTTACTAGATAGTTAAAAAAAACTGCCTGACGTTTGGGGAGATTTTAACATTGGCAACTTTTAAAGTAGACCTAATATAACAATATTATTGTGTATGCAAATGCCACGGTTCTCATGGCATGTATTTTGTTTAAATTATTTCCCTTTCCATATGTTGGAAGTAAAATAAAGTTCATGTACTTGATCACAGATTCATTTGTAAAAAATTGCTCTAATAATAATTAATATGCTACTAAATATACTACTATACTGTTCTTAGAAGTATATTGCATTACTTTTTATGTAAAACATATTTCTTAGGTAAGCCAATTTAATAATATATTAAAAAATGGTACTAAACCAATTAAAGTGCAAATTTAATCGTGTTGATAATAAATGTTTATATCCTAGTTGTTAAACGATGTCGATGAAAGATTGAGAATTTCATACAAGTTAACCAGGCTATAAAGTTAATCTAAACAATAATTTTATCTTACAACATTCTCCTCTTCTAAGAAATTTCACTCATTCAAGCTAAACGCGCAGGAATACTCAAAATTAAAATATATATGGCGGTAATATTTATATATTGGCAAGGGATTTTTATAGTCCTTTATCAAAATTAACGTAAAAATTAATGCAAACATAGAGATAAAATTTATATGTTTGCAAGGAATTACTACAATCCTTCATCAAGATGAACGTCAACAATAATTTAGACGTGGAGGAAATATCTAGATGTTTGCAAAAAATTGATTTAATCCTTCATCAAGATGAACGTCAAAATTAATGCAAAAATGGAGGAAATTATTATATGCTTGCAAGGAATTATTATTATATAGCCCGTGCTGCCAATACTAATCCATATTTTATTCTGTTATTTCAACAATAAAATGAACTTCAAGGACAAAGTACTAGCATTTGTTTTATTACATAAGATAATTTATTTTAAAACATGGTGTTATTGGTACTTGGTTCACCCTATGCTTTCAACAATACTAGAAACAGGAAAGTTCTTTGCGTCATTTTAAAATAATAAGGAAAGATGAAAACACATTTTCCAAGTATTTTTGTACTCCAGTAAGTTATTTCATAATAATCTTATATCCCACAGAGCCGGTAGCATCTCTATCTCAACAATAAACATCTCCACATCTAAACTCTCAAAGGAATGTGGGTCTGACCTTTTACCATAGACTAATATACATAATTCTGCATTGAATAGCCTAGCACGACGAGTCGTGTGTATTTCTGCCGCCTGTGGAAACATCACCACAATGTATCTATCGGCAAGCAGCATTGCTAAATACGCCCGTAGAAATGGGATGTATATAACTTTGAAGGAAATGTTTTACTCTTTAAAGATACATGCTTTAGTCCGTATTATATCTGAGTATGCAGGGATGCTCAAACGTATTGTGGATAAGGTACGAAGTGAGGTAAGATGTTTGCAACGAACTGACTTGACAGATGAATTAATTTCCGTTCAGATTAATATTCACAAAACTTCACTGTGGAAAATATATTGAAAAGACAGTCTATGATACTGTCCGATAGCTATTATTAATATTAAACATATTTTGTTGTGATGTTTAGAATAAAAGTAGGCCTAACACGAGGTACGGGGGTAAATCTATGAGATGAATGCGCTCAACAATTTCTTCATTTAACACCCCTGCATCAACCACACTTGAAGGCAAACATGTTATTTCATCCTGAACTCGTCCTACGCAGTTCTAGGAAATATAAACTTGTTGGAGAAGAATATGGAGAGAGGTAACTCCAGCTGATCATTTATCGCCGAAAGACCTTTATACTTCACGAGAATGCACTTTATATGTTCATGTATGAGCAATTGTACTTATCTTTACAGCATTCAGTCCCAAAAAGATAAACTCTGTTTTTGATGCAAAGCCTCTGCTCGGATTGTTCTTGATACTAAATCGAGCATACCAAAAAAAAAGTTATTACATTATCCTCTCAAGTGATTTATTTGAGGTACAATAAGTAAATATATTATACAAGATTTTTCGATGCGCGTTGGTTTGGCAAAGACTTCACAAAAATAAGTAAACTTAGTGAACTGCATTATATACCTATACTTAGTTCTAAATTAAATAGGACTACATAGGCTAATATTAGCTACTAAGGTATTTGTAAAAGTTTATTTTGATCCGTCCGGGATATTCGCGTTTAACTACAATAATAGGGTCGAGATGAGAAGGGTAGATTTTATAGTAAATGTATCAACATTTGCGTGATATTGAGTGAATGCCCATTTATTATTAGTATTAATGTCATTATTATTATTATTATTATTATTATTATTATTATTATTATTATTATTATTACGTATTCGATATTTGAATCTTCCTTCCTAAGCTCCTCTTTCCCTCAACCTCGCCTTCTTTGACGTCGTGCAGAAGACGTTTCCTCCTAAGTATATGTCCGATCCAGTCTGCCTTGTAGCGAGGAATAGCATCCAAATAACCGTTCATCAAAACTATCCTCAGCACACCCGTCCGTGATTCGAACCCCGATCCCCCTACCCCTCTTCATCGCCAAATCAGAATAAACGAATTTGACATTTTAGACCGCGTGCCCACCGATGCGGGTATTTGTTTACTCGATGTGATACTTCACGCGATTGTTTTCGTATTTAGTCTGATATTATCTGTTAGTTGCAACGCGTCCCGATAAACACAGCTTAGTACAGTCTGAATAGGAATTTTTTTTAGAGATTTATTAAAGATACTCAAACAATTTCCATATATTTATGAGTGAATTATTTATTTATTTATTTATTAGCATCGTGTCTTACTACATGCACAGGTTATCCGCATATGTACTCATTATTCTAATGTGCTAGTGATGAGGCAGGTTAAATCTAAATGAAGTACACCCGCATTTGCATTGAGGAAGAGTGTAAAATAATTTAGGAAAAACCCACCCTCAGTACACCCGATTGGGATTCGAACTCTAATCTCCTTGTCATCGGCAGTCTAGTCTATTGCGAGAGTGGCGCCTTAGACCATGTGGACACCGAAGTGGGTCATAAATAAGATGTTATGCGACTTTCATTTGTCAATTTTAGTAGACAATTTCAAGATGTGAATTGGTTCTGATTACAGCATTGCCATCTTTGGGAGTAAGCTCGATTTTTAGTTATTAAATTCAAAACAAGATTAATAAAGACTTATTTTAGGTTATAGTAAGAATTAGGAAGCTTTCTTAGAGGGAACTCACTTGTATTAGCTTGGAGAGAGTATGGGTAAACCGCAGTGATACATTATTTTTTGGAAAATTATGTCTTTCCCGTGACCGGCCAACCAGTCTTTTGAAAATCTTAACGCCATATACAGTGCGTCCACCTATATATTCAATTATTTTGTCATAATAAAAGAATGCACAGTATTTTCAAGGCATTTTCAACTTTTTTTCAACAATTTAAAGTTCAGTGGCAACCTTGTCAAAGGACTAAAAGTAATATTTATTAGGACTTTAGTAGGAAAAAACCTTTCACAAAATACAATCTTTTTTTGTTGCGATCATCATGGTTTTAAAACACTTTTACAATATTATTAGTGTTATTTTATAGGTATTGATAAAATATCACTCATATGTGAGAGCTGCAAATAACATGACTTGACCCATGAATAGGTGAACTCAGATCTACTAGTTTTGTTTTAGCTGTCAGATAAGGTAATTTCTATGAAGATTGGACTGTAGACTACATACACGTACTAAGGACTGTAGGGAAGTTTGATTCATCGTGTGAATATAAGTTAGGGCTAAATTACGTCATATTATCGGGCGTTGGTATAGTATCCCACTCAACAATCCTAATGGATGCTGGTAGTTTCATCGTTAATGTCCATTCACTGCAGTGTGTGGTAGTTGCATGAATAACCATAAAACATTCAGCACCCATTGTATTTGTTTGAAGATATATAAATATTATTTTAACTAAAATACACACAAAAAAAACTTCATGGTTGCTTGGAGGGTAATTTCTTATATAGATGATTTAATATCTTTGAGATTTTTTTTACAAAATGTATCGTCTTGTTGAGAGACTATGCAAACGATTTATATCTAAAAATAATTGGTACGGTACACCGCAAAGACTTTCTCTCTATTTTATCTTAAAATAGATACATTTATAAAGAACGTGAAGATTTGTGAAACGAAATAATATACATTGTTAGAGAAATACTCCACAAAAGAGCATAAATGAAATAATATACAATGTTACCGAAACATTGAGAAAAGAGAGAATATCTGTCCACCAAAGAGCATAATATAACAATCAATATCACAATCTCAAAGATCTTAGTATTTTTTTTATATATTAACTTTTAGCTTAGAAAATATTTATTTTATGGAAAATTTAGTTCAAATAAATATATTTAATTCTAACAGTACAACAACATCTTTACAATGTCAAGTTATTTCTTATCTAAAATAGTTGCGGGATATGATCAAATTTGGAAATCTCCGCTTATATGAAACACTCTGGAAATCATTTTAATGGGAAAATAAGAATGGACCTTTTATTTATTATGTTAAACAGTGGCTGGATACAAAATTTAATCATTATAGTTAGAGCGAATTTTTGAGAAAGTCAATTTTCGCTTTATACCCTTTAGTAGATTATCCTTAATATTGGGATTGGATATCTAATTCCAAAAACTCCTCGTGGGAACTTTATGATAATCCTAGATACCAAGTTTTAACCTGCTCTGTAAAATGGTTTCGGCTCTAGGCCGAGGTACAAACAGCATTGAGAAAAGCCGCTTCTTTTTTAAATTTCGAAGGGGTCATGAAACATCAACATTAATTAAAATCTTGAGTTCGATTTTTTTTATTTTTACGATCACAATACTTCTATCTCTGAGTGGTCGAGAGAAAGTAAAAACATAGCAATGATCCTTATACCAACTATTGTACTTTGTTTCAAGAACTTCACTCAGTTTATGCTCAAAATAAACTTGGATAAAATGAGAATAATATTGACTGGTAATAAGAAGCTGTGACCCGCTTCGGTGGCCGCACGGTCTAATGCGCTCTTCTCTCAGTAGACTAGACTGCCGATGACGGGGAGATTGAGGTTCGAATCTTGGTCGGGTGTACTGAGGGTGGTTTTTTCCAAAATGCTTTTCCACTCTCCTTCCACGCAAATTTGGGTATACTTACTATAAATATAACCTCCCTAATACCTAAAACCATTGGCGTAATTAGTACATAAGCGCACAACC
This sequence comes from Timema podura, assembly GCA_033556935.1. Classification (NCBI taxonomy): domain Eukaryota; kingdom Metazoa; phylum Arthropoda; class Insecta; order Phasmatodea; family Timematidae; genus Timema; species Timema podura. The sequence continues at coordinate 25,488,910 of JAVRXN010000007.1, read as the reverse complement.
CGAACGGATAGTAAGTAAAACGTGGTGCTAAAAAACTTACTAAATATTGAGATTCTATTTTATTCACCTTGTTGTGCTTACAAAATTTTGTTTTGAATTTTTATGAAATGTAAAAATAATTATAGTCACAAATTTTGAAACAAACTCCTAATGATACTGTAACTCAACACCGTGTTGGTGGTCCAGGGTTCAATCCTCGTTCCCGGCACAGATTTATCTGATTGCCAAACCCTTCCTTCACCTCTGACAAGACGTGTATTAATCACAACTTGTGAATGTGAGGAATGTCAGGCCTCCACCGTGGTTTGGATCCCACTTTAAATTGTAGGTCCTCCATTTCATCTCACAATCACTCTACCATTACACATTAGCGTAAGTTTACTACCCGAACGGGTAGTAAAACGCGGTGATAATAATAATAATAATAATAATAATAATAATAATAATAATAATAATAATAATGTAATTCATCACCATTGTTCTGAAAATAGTATATTAATTATTAGGCTTTGGGAAAATATTTTGTATCATACTTAAGAACAGTAATTAATGCAAATTAGATTCGTTATTCCTTACGAACAAAACAAATATATCACTGAAAATTCTGAAACATACTTGTTTACATGTTGTTTACTTGGTTATAGTGAAATCATAAATTTAAAATTACTAACAAAAAAGTTCTAACTACGACTATGACTATGTAATCATTACTAGACCTATTAATAAAAAAAGACACAATATACACATTTCCGAACATTCAAACTAAGACCAAAACTAAATATACCTAACTTACTTTACGACACAAGTCTCATCCCTTTTTATTTAACCACCTCTACTCTCCAATAGTCTAATCCCTTTTTGGACCAAATATTTTCCTACGCACGTCATTTACGAACGCCCCCCCCCCCCCCCAAAGTTTTTTCTTCATGTAAGGTAAAAAACCATGCATATACATAACAGTCCATGAAATTAAAATTATTATTATTATTTGAGGTATTTAACGTGCACTTTTTGAACCGACTTATTATATCAGAACACGAGAATTTCTATGAGCAAGAGCGAACGGGACTACCAATTTTACCGGGAAAGGTATTTTCACATACCTTCCAGGGTTCTTTTACAGGCCAAAATTGACATGGGTCCGGCGGCTATGTTTCGCCTCCCAAATAAGTTGTGCTACGGACTTTTATCGCTCAAGAACAATCCGTTGACCCCGACTGGGTTTGAATTCACGATGAAATTAGAAGATAGGATTTAAGTATTTATTTGTGTTAACTTTTTTTAAATGGCATAGAGTATTTTAGCTTGGGCATTGGCTTGTAAATTATTATTTTGTTAATTAAATTACATAACTAAGCTGAATTAAAACATAATATTTTTTGAGAAAATACAATTTTCTTACTTTTGAGCTACTTACCACAAACGAAATAGAATTTGTACGAGAAAAAAAATTGCATTACATTTAGTATAATTTATTTCAAATCAATATTTTGAAATATTTGGCTTGATATTTTTAAAAGTAATTTAGCAAAGTTTTCAAATAAGCATGTAAGTATCTAACCACAAATAGCTAAGTACCCACTTCGGTATTAAAATGGTCTAAGGCGTCACTCTTGCAATACGCTGGACTGCTGATGATGGAGAGATAGGGGTTCGAATCCCGGTCGGGTGTACTAAAAGGTTTTTTCCCCCTAAGTGGTTATTCGCTCCCTTTCCACGCAAATATGGGTACACTTCCCCTAAATTGAACCTTCCACATCCCTAACACATTAGCGTAATTAGTGCTTATGCATATAACCCGAACGGGTGGGATAACGCGGTAATGAAAAAAATACCAAAGTGGTTTTTTTTTGCAGTGTGAGTTCCTCTCAAAAATATATAATTATACACTCTTAAAATCCACGCAAATGAAACCCACTAAATAGCAGGGAGGATACCTTGTGAATTCGCTCTAAACGATGTGAAGTTTGACGTCAGAGCGGCGCTGGAGGTCATTGTATAAGAATAAGGCGTAACAAACACACATGTCAATGTTCATTGTCCTCTGCGCAAACAATGGTTTGGAGCTTTTCCAGATCTCAAGTAGTCCACACACACACACACACACACACACACACACACCACACACACACACGGTCGTATTCACTCATCACATGCACTGCCTCTTACCTACTACAATGTGTGGTAACCTGTAGAAGAACCCTTCTCTTAAGGGGTAAAGTAGTAGAGCTACTCTAGCTTAAAGGGTGAATTTTCAAAATGTTGCTATAATTATTGCGTTTCTGATGATAAATTTTTCCAGCCATGCCAGGAATTGAATCCGGGTCCTTTAGCTCAGTATACAGACATGCTTGTCGGACTGAAAGCAAACTATATCAAATCAATGAATACACTAACATATTATATATATATATATATATATATATATATATATATATAATATATATATAAGCTATTATCATAAACATTTTTTCCTGTGTCGTGTCGTAAAGTGTTTCCATGGTAAGCAGAACTGGTTAAAACTGTACCTGTGATATGTTATTCAATACTCGCTCCCCATTTGACCAGTCATAGTTATTCTCTTCGCTACATACCTTTCATGATGATGTATTTCAGTTGATACCTGGTCAATGAGTGTTCTACTGATTGATGAGAACAATTTACAGGTACATTTTGAAGTAACTACGCTTACCGACCCGCTTCGGTGGCCGCATGGTCTAAGATACTACTCCCGCAGTAGACTAGACTACCGGTGACGGGAGATGGAGTTCGAATCTCGGTCGGGTTTACTGAGGATAGTTTTCCAATATGGTTTTCCACTCTCCCTCAACGCAAATGTGGGTACACGTCCTCTAAATTCAACCTTTCCCATTCCTAAAATTATTAGCGTAATTAGTACATAAGCGTATAACCCTAACGAGTAGTAATACGTGGTGCTAAAAAAACCTCCGCTTACCTTGGCAACATTCCACGTCTTGCCAGCCATGTTTTCATAAAACAAGTTTCTGTGCGTTAGAAACACGAGTCGACCGATAGAAGGTGATGTTCTTATGTTTCAATACCAATTTGACGTACAGTGAAAATACTAATGTTCTACACATATTTTTTTAATGCAAAAGAATTAATTAATGTAAGTTATTTACTTTATTTTTAAAGGCTCATAATACTGTTCATAGGCATTAAAATAATCTATTAAAACAAGTTCTTCATTGAAATAAAAGAGGTCCGTGAAGTTGGCCGCACCACTAACGGCACAAATTCTGAAACCTATGCCAATATTTAGTGCTGAATTTGTGCCACAAGAATATTATATCCCCATAATTTGTGCCACCATAGTTTTCGTGAAAAAGCAAAAAAGCACTGGGTGCTGCCAACTTCACGTAGCAGCACCCATAACGGCACAAATTCTGAAACCTATGCCAATATTTAGTGCTGAATTTGTGCCACAAGAATATCCCATCCCATAATTTGTGCCGCCATAGTTTTCGTGAAAACATCAAAAAACAGTGGGTGCTGCTGGCAGCACCCATAACGGCACAAATTATGAGACCTATGCCAATATTTAGTGCTGAATTTGTACCTCAAGAATATCCAATCCCCATAATTTGTGCCGCCATAGTTTTCGTGAAAACGCCAAAAAAACACAGTGGGTGCTGCTGGCAGCACCCATAACGGCACAAATTCTGAAACCTATGCCAATATTCAGTGCTGAATTTGTGCCACAAGAATATCCTATTCCCATAATTTGTGCCACCATAGTTTTCGTGAAAACACCAAAAAATGGTGGGTGCTGCCAGCAGCACCCATAACGGCACAAATTCGGAATCCTATGCCAATATTTAGTGCTGAATTTGTGCCAAAAAGAATATCCTATCCCCATAATTTGTGCCGCAGTAGTTTTCGTGAAAACGCCAAAAAAGTGGGTGTTGCAGGCAGCACCCATAGCAGCACAAATGATGAGACCTATACCAATATTTAGAGCTTAATTTGTGCCACAAGAATATTCTATCCTTAAAAATTTGTGCCAAGATAATTTTCAATCACACACCTAAAAACTTTGTAACTTCACGCTGTAATTCCCTCCTCGAAGGCCGCTGCATTTTTAATTCCCCTTTCAAAACATTATGCTGACTAAACATCTCTGTCTTTGAGTGAATGTTTAACCCAAGGGTGGGAAACCTTTTAACACTGAAAGTCCGCATCGCATGTCCCCTCGCGGATTCCTTTTAAGACTTCACACTGATTTTACTGTTGTACAGTAAAGTTTTACCAAAATTTAATAGTGCGTTAAAATTATATATAGATTGGTTAATTAATATCAAAAATGCATGCTTTAAAAATGATTTTTATTTTAATTAATTAAAATACACACGGTTTGGTAATGTATCTCTACATATTATTTCCTAATGTTTTGTGTATTTCCACATAATTAAGAATCCCCTAAATTACCTAGAAAGCTGAAATTATGCACAGTGATAATATTGACTTGGTGTCTTGGGGGTTTCATAAGGTCACACAACGTTTTCTTTTAAAGTTAAAGATCTAACTTACCCCTAAAAAAACTAAGAGTAGTTTACTTAAGGATGAAAAGAGAAAAAAACTATTCTATTATAATTCGCTTTAACGTTTTTGATTAAAATTCATGTTTTGGTACAATATAATATTACTAAAAAATTGGCGTATCTCATTTTCTCGGGAAAATGATTTAGAGGGTACTTTGTACGAGTACCCGTCAGTTGGCCTAAAAGTCATTTGGCCTAAAGTCATTTGGCCTAAAGTTTAGGCCAACTGACTTTAGGCCAAATGACTTTTAGGCCAAATGACTTTTAGGCCAAATGACTTTAGGCCAACTGACTTTAGGCCAAATGACTTTTAGGCCAAATGACTTTTAGGCCAACTGGCTTTTAGGCCAAATGACTTTTGTTGAACTTAACTACATCAATTTTTTTATTCGAAATACATTTTAGGCCAAATGACTTTAGGCCAACTGACTTTTAGGCCAAATGACTTTTAGGCCAACTGACTTTTAGGCCAAATTACTTTTAGGCCAACTGACTTTTAGGCCAAATGACTTTTAGGCCAACTGACTTTTAGGCCAAATGACTTTGAATAAATGTTCTATGTCTAAGTTTTGTTCGGAAACATTCGCTATGATGTATTGAGATGTTAATAGAGGGCAGCGTGTGTCCTATTTAGTTAAATAGTATATACTATCGTTTCTAAATATATGTAGTCTTCTTTGGTGTAACTATTTACCAAGGTCTAAAGCAGTGGTTATCAAAGTGTGGGGTGCAATCCTCAAGGGCGAGCGCGATTGTTGCTAAAGGGAAGCGCAAGAAATTGTTATGACATTCAATTATTTGTTATTAACTCGATCTAAACAAGTTACAGAAAAATAAATTTATGTTGACTGTATTTTTAATAGAGCAATCTACATGTGTGAAACTGTATTTTCAGCTCTGGCGGCTATGAAGGGTAGATATTGTGCAAGACTAGATGTCACCAAAGAGCTGAGAGTTTTTCTTTCTTATATTACTCCTTGTTTTGGTAAACTTTGCGTTTGAAAACAATCAAATCAATCACACAAAGTGTCACCATTACTTGAGCCACATGACACCACCAAACATGAGACAAGTGATTAATTAAAAACAAATATCATTATATGAATTATAAAAATGGGCTATAAATGTTAATTTTAAAGAGCTATGATTATTTTGTGTTGGATCAGATGTATAATTTATTTATATAAAATTGTTTTAATTCGAATGGTTTTTCATTTTTACTAGGCTAATTTCCTTACAAAATGTAGAAATATGCATAGGTGTAAAATAGGTGGGGTTACATAACTTTTTGTTTGTGGTACAAAACAATATAAAACTAAGACAAAACGTTGGCATGGAAAAAAAATTCAAACTTTGAAAGTGGTACTCCAAGTCAGTGCACCTAGTGACGGAGTCTGCATGAAAAAATATAGCTTCAAACTTAATTACATTCGTTTGGATGACAAACTTTGTGTAGTAGTTTTGTATTCAAATTATCATTTAAGTTAGAGGCTTATACGAAGTATTAATATATTATAATATTATTAAGTTGGCTTTTAGCGTGTATTGCCTTTTCAGAAGCCATATTATATTTAATGTTAGATAACTATAATGAAATAAGGTCGCTAAAAACCAGGCTACTTTTGTTCGAATGACAAACTATGTGTAGAAGTCTTACGTTCAAACGATCATTTAGCGTATAGGCGTGTAGGAAATATTACTATTTTAGCCTAAATCAACTTATTTAAAGAAACAAGTCATGAGTGTTTAAATTAGTTATGCCCTTCAAACCTTTTATTAACCCATTTATTTCGTTTAACTAATCATACATTGATATATCTCATAAATTCATTAAAATTAGCGAATTATGTTGAAATGCCACATTGTCTTGTATGTGTATAAGAGAGAAAAAGATACCCGAATGTTTCCTTCTCTCTTTCACAGTGCTCTACAAATGACAGTTCAAAAATTTTAGCCGCAGATGTACATTCAGTTATATAGAGATCAATGGGCTCCAGCTCTGCTTATAAGGTATAGGAGTGGCCATTTTTGATTTTGGTGGCAGCCATCTCGGATTTCCACATAACGTTGTAAGGTATTTTGGAGGTCATTTTGAATTTTCCAAAGTGATTAATTAGGGTAATTATTATATTAGGCCCTAATGTTAACATACTTTGGCTTTCAATAAAATAAAAAACTCACATTTTATAAATAGTATTTATATAGGCTACCTATTTATGTGATTGTTGCGGCTCTCAAGACTTTCGACGGTTAAAATATAATAGTATATAATATGTGTTTTAATAAGAATTACTCATTAATTAACTCAACAAATAAGTGAAGTTTGCTAATGCCATATGCCATGAGATTAAGCTGATAAAATACAAGCATCCAATAATGATATTTGCTTTGTTCCCTCAATAACTGCACTTTAGCCCGCATCGGTGATCGAATGATTCAGAGAGTAGACTGAATTTTTTATGATGGCGAGACCCAGTTAAATTCCAGTCAAGTGAGAGTGAGTTTTAATAAATGGTTTCTGAGTTTTCCTCCACGCAAATGAGAGTGCATATCCTCTAAATTGTACATTTATCTTTCTTACACCATTTTGAAAAAATGTGGATAGCCTGAGCGTGCTAGTAAATACGTGATACGAGTGACAAAAATTTGGGCCACGATTATTTCACAGTTAAATTTTATTTTAGTTAATAATAATTATGTCCCCACAATACATTTTGAATATCTTTTTATTTTAAATACGGTGAAATACGTGGAGAGATAATGAGTAGACAAATAGGTGGGAGAACACTCCTATCATACCTGAAAAGTATAGATGAATATTAACTTCCTAAATAAAGCTGTCCACGTCAGTCGAGATTATTAACATTGAGTCAATCCTGCCTATCAGAGATTTTCATCTTACTTCTCGTTCGAAATATCCGCATTTAATTTCACTATTTTAAAGTGACCGAGAAAGGAAGAATTTAGGGGAAATGTTCCCACATTTGCTTGAAAAAAAAGTGAGGAATCCTCTAGGAAAAATACCTCGGTACGCTCGGCCGAGATTCTAATCCCAACTTCCTTGTCAGTGGAAAACTAGATTAGATGAGCTTGACATTATTCCACATTCCAAGCGGTTTGGCCGTGTTTATTAAAACCACTTTATCTATAAAGGTATGTTTTATATGACGAGAGAAATACACCCAGCAGGATTTAAACTACGACCTCCCATTCATCAGAAAATTAGTCAAGACAAAACTGACGCCTTTGTCTGTGTTCCTATCATTGAGCTTAAAAGAATGTTGTTTTAGGACTTATGCTGGCATGCCATATAAATTTAGGTCTTATGAATTTAGGTCCTGTGAGGTTAGGTCTTGTGCTTGTTGGCTTGTGGGACTAGGTCTTGTGGGGTTAGGTCTTATAAAATTAGGTTCAGTGAAGTTAGGTCTTGTGAAATTAAGTCTTATAAAATTAGGTCTTGAGCCTTTAGGTCCACTGCCTGTTTGAACAGTTAAAGATATTTTAAAGTTATCTATGGAAAATGAATTTTAGGTCCAGTGCTTTTAGGTCTAGTAAAGTTAGGAGCTATAAAATTAGGTGCTATGAAGTTAGGTCTTATAAAGTTAGGTGTTATGAAGTTAAGAAATTTAGTTTAGGAGTTGTGACTTAGGTCTTATAATTAGAGGTCCACTGCCGCATGTCCAAAAAAACCTACCTGTATAAATATCCTACAAATTAAAAAAAACTCCATCGAAATAAGTTGAGCGATTCCAAAGATCCTAGGCAACAGACATACATACATATATACATACATACATACATACATACATACATACATACATACATACATACATACATACATACATACAGAGTTTCATGACTACAGACTGACACTTTGTTTTATAAGTAGTATAGAATAGAATATAGATATAAATAACTAAGGGAATTCTGACATTGGTGTAGGTACGCGGAACTTGTTTCATTCGTCGTTGTTAGTTCAATTTAAGATAGCTCAATTTTTTTTTTTGCATGTATGCGAGTTAACATTGCTTTAGTGAAGTGGTTCCAAAAAGTTTTTGCTCGCAGACCCCTTTAGGGCTTGTAAAACATCCATCACATCCTTGCTCACATAAATATAGAATGTCCGGATGATTGGTACCCAAAATTAGAAATGTAGGCTAACACAAAAAGTATACTTTAAAAATTATATACCGTACATTCAATATTACTTTACAGGTTACTAGTGTGATTAATGGTGTTGCTTCTTCGTCTTACACAGTTCTTTAGAGTTGGGAGTGGTTGTAGTGTGACATTCATTCCGCAATGATATTTAGATTTTGTTGCCACATAGCATGAAAATTCAGCTTCGCACACTTAAGTTGTTGGAAACTGTAAAAGTTTAAGTACTGCCCATTTAAACACTTGAAGATATTCTTGAAGAAGAATGAGGGAAATAACAATTTCACTGCAAAAACTAACATGTATGATTTTGGGCCTAGTGAGAAGTTCAGCAATATGCAAGAAAATATTGTACCGACAGTTTAAACTGCGGTGGCTCAATTAGAAATAGAGATATTCAACAAGGGGTTTCTTGGCTACATATTATTATGACGGTCATAATGAAATAAACATATTTTTTAGCCAATTAAAGAAGTTTCGTAATTTTTTTAGTCAAAATATCATATTTTTTAGTTAATTAGAATTCAAAGAAGCCATTACAGAAATTAATCCACGGATCCCCTGGGTATTGTCCACGGATTCCTTGGATTCCTTGGGATCCACGGAGCACAATTCGTGAACCACTGTACTTAGTGTGTTGATTTTTTTTTTTTTGCTTCTATAAGATATTTTACGGTTGAATTGTGTTGACCATATAATTCATATTAATGAATAAGAACTAATGTCCATATTCAAGTGTGACAAGACTAAGTATATGGTCACACAGAGAACACAGATTGAGGTCATTAGTTTAGATATTACGGCAAACAACATACCATTTGATAGGGTTAGTGAGTTCAAATATTTAGAATCAGTTCTAACTAGCGATAACAATATTAGAAATTAGGAAAAGAATACAGTCGGGAAATGCTTGTTATTACCCGGTCAGTAATTTGTTGGCGTCTCACCTGCTGTCAAGAAATGTAAAACTTAGAATATACAAAACCATAATTTTACCGGTTGTTCTTTATGAATGTGAAACGTGGTCTCTTACCTTGAATAACAAAAATTAATTTATAGTGTTCGAAAACACGATGCTTAGGAAGATATTGGGTCCAAAAAATGGATGAAGATAGTGGGGAGTGGAGGAGGCTACATAATGATGAGCTGCACATCCTGTACTCATCACCAAACATTGATAGGGTAATAAAATTCCGCAGGTTACGGTGGGCAGGTCATGCAGCGTGAATGGGAGTATCTAGGACCGCGTTCAAGGTATTGAATGGCAAAACCAATGGGAAAATACCTCTGGGAAGACCTAGACACAGATGGTAGGATGACATTTTGATAGACCTAAGAAAACATAGGGTGTTATGAGATAGATTGGATAGAAGTAGCTCAAGATAGGGATAGGTGGCGTACTTTCGTGAGTGCGGCAATGAACTTTCGAGTTTTTAATGCCATAGAGTAAGTAAGTAGATTAAGTCTGTGTTTAAATAAAGTCTATGTTTTTAGAAATATCTTAACACCATCTACCATCTCTTGTGCTATCTATAATCAGATGAAAAAACCAACAGTTCTTATTTTACGGAGATACCCGAAGGTTATAACATTTTATTTTAGGCTAAATAATTTTAGGCCAAATGACTTTAGGCCAACTGACTTTTAGGCCAAATGACTTTTAGGCTAAGTGACTTTTAGGCCAAATGACTTTTGTGACTCCTAACGAAATTAACAACATCGAATTTTTTCTATTCAGAATTCACTTTAGGCCAAATGACTTTAGGCCAACTGACTTTAGGCCAACTGACTTTTAGGCTAAATGAATTTTAGGCCAAATGACTTTTAGGCTAAATGACTTTAGGCCAAGTGACTTTTAGGCCAAATGACTTTTAGGCTAACTGACTTTTAGGCCAAATGACTTTTAGGCTAAATGACTTTTAGGCCAACTGAATTTTAGGCCAAATGACTTTTAGGCCAAATGACTTTTAGGCCAAATGACTTTAGGCCTACTGCCGCGTCTCCCTTTGTACGTGCTAGTATTTACAATTTTTAGTATAGATTATGAAACATACTCGACGGATGCGGTTTCCATGGAGATATTGTAAGAATGTATATTGATTAATTTTTCTTAACTGCGAGGAGAAGGAGCTTGAAGGTCATGATCTAGATCAGCAGGAAACTACGAGCCGCATGCGGCCTACGTCACTGATTTGTGTCACCTGAAGGATTTTGGACAGTTGCATACATCCCATTAACAATAACAGATTGAGTATTTGTTATTATTATTATTATTATTATTATTATTATTAAAGGAGCTCTCTTATCATCAATTCACTCAGTACATGTTCTAAATTTACATTCTTCTTCTTCTTACTTTTTTTTTTATGATTGTAATGCACCATTATTTAGTTATCATTATAGAGATGAAATTTTACTTCAGTGGCGGCTTGTGGTTGGGGGTTAAAAGGTGACACTTTGAGCCTATTATACTTCAAAATATAGTGTGTTAGGAGACGAGTGTGTTAAAATAAGGCGAGGACTGGGGGTGGGAGAGGGGTAGATAGGAAGCACGGAGGATAGAGGGGGGGGGGGGGAGAAAATGTCGGGTCAACCTTAACATTATTTTAGTTAACTTATTGATGACCAAAATTTAGAGTATGATTTATGAACATAACGTGTCTACAAAGTCTATCATTCATTTGTTTCTTTAATACTTTTTAATCCCCATATCTTTCCACCCGCTCGGCTTATACGCTTATGTACTAATACGCCAATGTGTTAGGGATGAGGAAGGTTAAATTTAAAGGAATTGCACCCGCATTTGCGTGGTTTGAAAGTGGAAAACCGTTTAGGAAACCCGTCCTCAGCATAACCGACCAGGATCGGACTCCGATTTCCCTGTCATTGGCAGTTTAGTCTATTGCAAGTGTAGTGCGTTAGACCGTGCGGCCACCCAAGCAGGTGTTTCTTTACTAATACTACTACTACTATCACCACCACTAATTATTATTACTATTATTATTATCCATTTAATCAGTTGAAATTATTTTACAGACATAATAATTACAAAATTTTCCGTCTCATATATCTCTAGTTACCTATAATTGTTTATTTTATATTCTTATGCAGCTCTACTTCTATGTCATACTTGTGTATTACTCAGTGATGGCCTGTTATGTAACTTTTTTTAGAACCACGTCCTATGTACTACCTGTTCAGGTTATACGCCTATGCACTAATTACACTAATTTGCTAGGAAATAGGAAGGCTTGATTTAGATGAAGTGTACCCGCATTTGCTTGGAGGGAGAGGGGATTTTTTTTTAGGAAAAAACCCTCAGTGCACCCGACTGGGATCGAACCCCAATATCCCCGTCTTCGGCAGTCTAGCCCAACACGAGATTAGCGCGTTAGACCTCGTGACCACCGAAGCGGATGTTATATAGCTCTTGTGACTGTTGGCCACCACTATAATAAAGGAAATTAAAATGAAGATAATAATAATTATTATTATTTTACTATCAGCACCGCGTTCAGGTTATATGTGTAGGCCTATGTGGGTCCTGCAAGTTGCGCTAGTGTTTTAAGAATGAGAGAGGTTGAATTTATAGGAAGTTTACCCGAATTTGCGTTGGGGGATATTGTGAAACAATTATTTAGAAACAAACCCCTCAATACACCTGACTGAGATTCAAACCCTGATTTCCCCAACATTGGTGGCTCAGTCTATTGTGAGAGTTACATCCCAAAAGTATATCTTAAAATTGAAAAGGGTTTGTAAATAAAATAGATCAAACATCCTTTTGGGGTACATGAGATCTCTCGAAGGCTTGACAAGAGTTAGTGACTAATCTGTTTCTCTGCCTCACCCTCTAGCTACCCCTAAGGCATTTATCAACAGTTCCTTTGTATGAATATGTCGACTCGTGCAGCTTGTGTAAACACCACACTGGACATACACACACACACACACACATTATATATACACAGCCACAATCTTACACATAAGAAATGTGAGCTAATACTGATATATTAAGCAATAATATTTTCATGACATTTTAAATAATTAAGATTATTATCACAACTATACAAGTCATATTTATATTTTCTTATTAATTTGTGACGCCAGTGTTGTTAATATAATTTGTAGTTTTAAAATGTTGGTGCTGCATGTTTCAATTAGCAGTTTTGTTCTTCTTTTCTCCTAAACCAATGATGGCACAATTTATAAAACTTATTTATTTATGTAGCACAACCTAAGTAATAGTAGATATTATCCATTGACCTGTATTAAAAAAATTTTTATTTGGGTTACACAAGTAGTAGTGATAGGCGGTAGTACATTAAAGTGTTTTATGGAAAATTAAGGCAGCACCAACTATGAAAATGGGTTTTGAGGAACGAATTCAGCAAATATTACTGGCAACATTTTCGTAATTTGTGGTATTAAACTGCTGCTGGTAGCTAACGAAAGTTTTCTGTCATTTTCACGAAAAATATTAAAATGCCAACTATTCACACAAAAAACTAGTTCAGCACTAAATATCTGTACGTGTTTCTCAAATGTGTAACATAGGCGGTGATATCAGATAAGGCTAGAAGCTTATTTGAAAGAGAGGGGTTATCTGCATCAGCTGCCACATGGCTTAAAAGGTGTCAGCCTCATGATATACTGACTGCCGCTGACTGTGAGGGCAAGAATCTTAGCCAGGTTGTTCAGAACATATTATGATTTATCACATCTACTCCATTTTACACACACACACACACACACACACACACTCCACGCTAATACGGGCGCACTTCCTTTAAACGACCTTCCTTAATTTGAACATGAGGCTACTGGTATTTTCATGAAAACTATGGCAACACAAATAATAGGTGTGGGATATTCTTTACCACTCAAATTTGGTATTCAATGTTGGCATAGGCCTCAGAATTTGTACTGTTGATGGTGCTCCCAGCCGCATCCACAGTATTTCAATATTTTCCAGAAAAGTATGAGGTCACAAATTACAGGAGATGGATGTCTTTGTGGTATAAACTAAGAAATTTGTGCCATTAATTTAGTGATAATACTATGCGAAGTTAGCAGCACCTAACGTGTTTGAATATTTTTACGAACACTATTGCAGGCTAACGGCAAAAATTATGAGAATGTACAATATTTTTGACACATTGAGCACTACATATTTGCAAAGGTTTAAGAATTTAGCAGCGTCCAAAGCTTGAATGCGTTTAAACGAAAACTATGGAAGAACATAATTTGAGAATTGTGGCACAAAATCAGCATATGACAGTGCTATGTATTCACATTCGCAATTTAAACATAGTGCTCCATAATTTTTACCGATGTAAAGAAATACATTTTTAAAAATATAATTTTTAGTATAATAATGGTAAGAATAATGCTTAATTGCAAACTATTACATCTAGGAATTCATTACCTCAAATTAGTCTTCATCTAGAATTAGGTGTGTACAATAATCAATTCTACAACTAATAAATAAAATGGGATACTTTTTATAAATTATTTAGAAACTTTTATAATAAATCAACATTAGCTATTCAAAGAAAAGAGTGTATTTTAAAAATTATTTCATCAATATTTTGAACAGCTATATTCAAGTTCCTAGATTTTTTTTTCTTCTATGGTCATAAATATATGGCACTCATATATATGTCTGAGCTTTGATGCAACCTCAAATAATTATCGTGGACCCCAGTAACTGTTAGATACCACTATGCCGTCAAAGGGTGCACAGGCGGGAGAAACTAGGGTCGGCCTTGAAGTGAGGGCTGGCCAGTAGGCCCTACTGAGTACAACGTGGTGTTAACGCAACTTATTGTTTTAGGGTGTTTTAATGGAAAATATGGTGGTACAAATTATGAGAGTAAGATATCCTTGTGGCACAAATTTAGCACTAAATATTGGTATAGGTTTCATAATTTATGCCGTTATGGGTGCTGCCAGCAGCACCCACTGTGTTTTTATGACGTTTTCACGAAAACTATGGCGGCACAAATTATGGGGATGGGATATTCTTGTGGCACAAATTCAGCACTAAATATTGGCATAGGTTTCAGAATTTGTGCCGTTATGGGTGCTGCCAGCAGCATCCACTTTTTTTTGGTGTTTCCACGAAAACTATGGTGGCACAAATTATGGGAATAGGATATTCTTGTGGCACAAATTCAGCACTAAATATTGGCATAGGTTTCAGAACTTGTGCCGTTATGGGTGCTGCCAGCAGCATCCACTTTTTTTTGGCGTTTTCACGAAAACTATGGCGGCACAAATTATGGGGATGGGATATTCTTGTGGCACAAATTCAGCACTAAATATTGGCATAGGTTTCATAATTTGTGCCGTTATGGGTGCTGCCAGCAGCACCCACTGTTTTTTGGTGTTTTCACGAAAACTATGGCGGCACAAATTATGGGAATGGAATATTCTTGTGGCACAAATTCAGCACTAAATATTGGCATAGGTTTCAGAATTTGTGCCGTT